>JAODLM010000065.1:0-195669 GCA_036937905.1 Salvia rosmarinus
TTCCAAGATTAACCACTCTACCACTGCGCCAACACACAAACAATTATAATGATTTCTAATAAGGCATACTGGACTTTTGAAATATCCAAATTTTCGTTATTATTGAGATAGAATTACAGGCTTTTGGGAAGATATGGTTTTGATTAATGAAATTGCATTATGTACAACCGTTATGGTTAAAGAATTAACTATTAAGTAAGCAAGTTAGACGTTGTGAATCCCAGGGCCCTATCTTGTTGGACTGAAAACATTTTCTTGGGCCCATCTCGCATGGAATACTCTGTCTAAAAATAGTCCAATCCACTTATATGATTTCACCCATCAATATGTAAATAGATTGGGTTTCTTATTTTGGATAAATTCTCCAGGAGATTTAGCTGGTTTTTATGTTCTAACTTCACTATGTCCTCAACCCAAAAATAAAAGGTTCTAATTCTACTATCAGCCCTATCCACACATAAAAGTAAAATATAAACGATCCACCAATATTTAAAATGGCTAGGTATATTTATAGAAATAGTTATGCAAGTTTTTCTTTAGGTGGATAGTACTCATGCAAATGTTACCATGTAATCATTAAACTCCATTTCTCTAATCCTCCCCCACCCTCTCCCAAATAAAACAAAACAGGATAAAATAAACTTTTTATGTGAACAAATGTGTGCACCAATCAACCTTTAACCTGCATCTCCTCCTTTTATGTGAACCAACAAAAAGAAAAGAAAAGAATCATAAAGATTATGCTTATAAAACTTGCTGGTGTTGTTAAACTTAAATTGAGTCATTTAAATAATTTTATTAGATATTTTCAGAAGACTTGAATGGTGCGAGAGCCTTTTACATAGAAATGAGTAGTAGTTCCAAAACCCAGATAACCAAAGAAACTATGAGGGTGTTTACCGAAATTATAAGCCAAAACAAATTTTATAAATGCTTTTCAAACTTAAAAACAAATTTTATGTTCTCACCAAACACCCTCTATATCACTGGATGAGATTAATTGAATTTAATTTTCATAGCGTCTAATCTAAAATTATATCGAATTTCACAAAATAAAATAAAAATATATACAGTAATTTTCTTTGAATACAACCACTGACGTCAGAGCCTTAAAAAATCATTCCAGATGATTTCGCGGGTCAAGGAAACTGAATTAAATATAATGGTTTACTTCTAGAAAGTCTCCCTTTCTAGATAATCCAATATAAACACATACAAATTCATTAACGATATAAAAGTAATTGATTACTTTCTTGTACAAGTAATATACTCCCTTTGTTCCATCTAAAGTGTCCCATTTCTTTTGAGCACGGGCATTTAAGAGAAATATATAAAGTAGTTAAAGTGTTAAAAAGTGGATAAAATCCATATTTTTCGAGTGATAATTATTTTCTAAATTGAATGAAACATTTCTAATCGGGATAACCCAAAAATGAAAGTCACACATTTTAAATAAAATAGGGAGTATTAGGCTTAAATTTTTTATAGTTTTCTTCCCAAAACCGAAAACATACGTCTCTAATAACCGATTAAAAACGAGTGTCTTCTAGATCTACTTTATAGTCGGGAAAATTTTAAATGAATATTTTTCAAGTTAGAATATAAAATTTGCAGTTTATGAATCGTACATCAATATTCGATGCAGGTGGGATTGAAAATATTAGTACTAAATATTATGGCAAGCTCCACTGCTCCAGGAGTCCGCTAAGATGGAATCTTTATTGATAAATACAATTTATTATAAATATTTAATAAATTACAATTATGAATAAGGCACTGTGCGAACGTCCGAATTTTTGTCGAAATAGGAGATTAGATAATAACGAGGATCCTACCAAGTAATTAAGGAGCTCCTGAAAATTTCTCCAAATAAATAACATTAATTTATATAGGAGTAGACAGCCGCCGTAAAACTCCACTTGAATACGAGGTCCCCTGCTAACCTACACATACTAGTCGGACCAAACGACATTAATTGTGTTAGTTGTCTGATTTCGAATCTAACATCTATAATCTATATATATGTCTATATAATATAAAAAGTGACTACAAATTGCTTAGTAACTTTAATTAACTTAAAGCAACAAATTAATATCAACTCAATTAATTAATATATGATTTAAACCATATATATAATCAAATGCAATGAACATTTAGTTATCATTAAACCGCTATATATATATATATATATATATATATATATATATATATATATATATTATTATTATATTTTATTATAATTGGTGTTATATAGGTTTCTATTGGTACTGTATTAGTCTAAATTTATATATGTATCGATTGATCGTGAATTCTCCGCACTCACAATAACTTATTACTTTTTTATAGAAATCTATATCTATATATACCCTCCCCCATATTCCTTCCTAGAATCTTTGTGATTTTAATAAAAGTGTTAAGTCAGATTGTGAAGAATAGTGATCCCACATTAATTTAATATTAAATTAATTAGTGGTACCATGTGTAAAGCCAAATAAATAGGTTGTTGGGGATATAAAAGAGAAATAGTGGTGGGCCATAGGTGGTAAAAGATGTAAATAAAGAATATTATTCATGTAAAGTGGAAAGATAGCCCATAAATAGATAAGAATGAAATCGAGGACATCCCAAAAATGAAAACTGGGAATAATATGGGACGAAGAGAGATATAACTAGTACAGAACCCGTTTAATTTCGATTTAAAAATATTTTATGTTATATTTATAATCATATTAAATAAAATAATCTTATATCGCTGGCAATACGTCTCAATTTGATATATTAAATGAAAAATCTTTATATTAGGATAATATGTCTGAATGCGATATGATAGGTTATATTTCGTTGAAATCTAATGAAAATCACTTTATATTGTAATTTACGCCAGAAATTTAAATTTTCTTAGACGTGTTAATAATTTTGTTTAGAATGTATATACTCATACTGCCTTAAATTCGATTAATTATCCAAGTTGTTTAAATTTATAAATGTAATTTGTTATAATGATTGGTTCTTCGCCTCGATAAAAATAAAAATTACAAAGTAATCATTAATAATAAATCGAATAAATAACGAAGATAAAAAAATAGAGAAAATTTTACATATGTGTCGATTAATGTTAAAATTCCTTTAGAATTTGTATGCTCGTATATATCCCAAACCTTATTAAAAATATTTTTACTACTGCTTTCATCTCAACCCATATAGTTAATGTCCGCTAACTACCCAAATATGTTTAAATTTATACATATAAGTTGTTACATTAATTGATTATATATTTCAAGATGACTTGAACATTATAGAATAAATATTAATAATAAATAATATAAATATCAAAAGATTAAAAAATAGAGCACATGTCTAGTATATACATACCAAGACTCGTCCCAAATTTCATTAATTACCCGAAATTGATTATTTTATGCAATAGTTAGTTATTCGTTTAATAAGACTTTAACATTACGTATAATTATTAATAATAAATAATATGGATAGCTAAAATTATAACTAAGCAAATTTCACATAGACGGTGGTTTAATGTATTGATCAGAGAATTTGTATTCATGTAGCTATCACAACCGGATTAAAATTAATTTATTATATCTTCTCGCCTCATTCTTGTATAGTAGTATCATTAATTACGTGAGTTTGTTTAAATTATAAAATATATAATTAATAAAATATATATTAATTTCGCACTCCACATAATATAAATAATATAAATTGATGGGTGGAGTTTAAATTTTGTACCCAAATAATATAAATAACAAAAGACTTAGAAATAGAGAAAATTATATTCTCACAAATTTCACATAGTACATGCCGCTTAATGTATTGACATGTTTAGAATTTATATACATATATAACTCACACAAATTGGATTAAAATTGATTTTACTATATATTCTCATCTTATTTTCAGATAGCAAGATCCACTAATTATCTAAATTCATTTAAATTTACAAAAGATCTAATTAATGAAATATATATTTATTCCAATAATTGGTTATCCTCTCGATTTAAATTTGAATTTACTATTTATTTCAAAACTTTTATTAATTGTGAAGCCTCACCAAAAAAAATGTGAGCTTCAAAATTCCGCATACGATATATCGATAAATGTTTGTACTAATCTATAATGTATATTCTTGTACCAAATAATATAATTAGCAAAAGAATTAAAATAAAGAAAATTATATTTTCGCTTTATTCTCGTAGTAATATCCGCTAATTACCAGAATTCATTTAAGTTTTAAAACATATAATCAATAAAATGTATATTATTCCAATATATTAAAATTGAGAAAATCCCACATAGACATATCGATCAATGTCTGGACCAATTTAAAATCTATATAAATGTAGCCACAAATTTGATTTAAAATTGATTTGATTATATATTTGTTATCGCCTCAACCAGATAGTAATATATGTTGATATTTGAATTGCTTAGATTTACAAAATTATTATATAATAGGATTAATGATTAATACAATCTCTCTCATATGTGGATTATTTATTTCAAATTTATTTTTATTAATTTGTGAAGTTTCATGTAAAATCGATATGAGTTTCAAATTTTTATTTAAAAAATTGTACAAAAAATATTCTTTTATTTAGATTTTAAATTTGTGAAGTTCATGAAATATCGATGTATAATTCAAAATTTGTTTAAAAAATTGTAAGAAACATATCATTCAATTTATGTCTTGAATTGGTAAAGTTTCATGAAAACTTTAAAAATAATATTAATTAATTTAAATTTTTAATTAAAAGTAACTATTTATCCGCCAACTAAATCCTTAATCCTATTATATTATTTAATTTAAATTTTTAATTAAAAGTAATATGATGACACATAGAGAGAATCACTAAATCCTTAATCATATTATGCCTTGAATTGGTAAAGTTTCATGAAAACTTTAAAACAATATTAGTTAATTTAAATTTTTAATTAAAAGTAACTATTTTCCGCCAACTAATTAATTGATGGGCCAAATAAAATTGGTGGATGTAAAATAATTGTATGTTGTAGGATGAAAAATCTACTCACAACTATTTATATATGTTTAATTAAATTAAGATGAAGTTTGATAACAAATCAATGGGATATGAGATGTAATTACTAAGAATAAATGAGATTTGAGAAAATTGAAATGGAGAGATTATATGATTTACATGTAGAGAATCACTAAATCCTTAATCCTATTATATATCGATAACTACTCCGTCCCTATTCGTATTTAATGCCATTTTGTATATTTCTTTATTCTATAATTTATTTGACATTTTAGAATGAAGCACCAAAATTACCCTCATTTACTTGGAGTAATTTATGAATTCTCTTCTTTCATTTGTAATTTATTAACTCTCATCATCGCTTTAAAATCCCATTTTCATGTTTTCAACTAGATAATAATTATCACATTAAGGATTAATTGTCATTAATTAAGATTAATTTGGGTAGAATTCAGATAATCTGTGCAAGAGCACAAATGACATATAATAAGAATAGGAGGAGTATTATATATTCTAAAAAATATAATTTTCATTTTATATTTTCATTTCTTAAAATTATATTATTTTATAACCGAGTCAATAGTCATTGTCCTAATTCTTAGTTTAACACACACACACACACACATAATAGAAGCTATAAGTATAACCAATCAATCTACCTAATATGAAAAGCAACACAATATATGGAAATACATGCAAGTAGAAATTAACACATATAATCACATGGAAATCTATATTTAATCTATAATTTTAGGCAATTGTAAATGTACATAATATGTACATGCATAATTGGACTTTTTCATCATTTTCCATGAATTCCGAAAAGGAACAATCTATGCCTACGAAAAAATGTAAATATATAATACCCTTCTAAATTAAATCGAACCGATCCGATTTAATTTGATCCGTTCGATCTCAAATTATATTATAGCATGCCTCTTTACCCCTTTGTAGACTCAGAACTATATTTCATCACTTTTATTGCACAATTATTTTAGAAAAGAAATCAATCATTCAATCCCTATATAAAATCGTTAATTTTGTGTAAAATATGCATAAAAAGTCATTGAAAAATCTGGAACATTATATTGTATGCAGTTTTGGAATTCTATATTTTATTAAGATATTATAAACTATAGACAAAGTAAGAGTACTAGTGCATATTTTTATTTCACTAAGTAACCAATACTATATGATACAAAATTTAGTCAATTATATATTATCACGTTATATTTATTTGATTTTTTATGATGTCGTAATTAAGGTAAATAAATACTTTAACATATTCGTTTAAAATTTGGAAAATAATATGCTGATATAGGTGAGGTAATTATTATATATTTGCACCATTTTATAATTCTTGAGCACATTCAAAATGGGTTTGAATAAAAAGAACTACAAACGAGTTTGAATTTTTTTTTAAAAGAAAAGGAAAGTCGGCGCCAAAATTCATGTAAATGCAAATAAATTATAGATTCATATTCCTTTAATTTTATAACATATTGGTAGAAATTAACAATTATAATAAAGCAAAAAACTATTTCAACTTCCCACTTTTAATATAATAACATACAATTAAAATTATTCATCTAATATTGCAAACTATCATTTGTGAAATAAATTAAAAATAATTCAATATATATGTGCATGGTGAATATCAAGATGTTAATGTAAATAACATCTAAGAAAAGAGTTGATATATCACGACAACAACCTAGCCTCATAGTTGATAAATCTAGTATATGTTAGTATGCAAGATTTATGTAAATAGAAAGAACACCGCGCTTTTACGTGGTTCGATCGTTAACGAGATCTACGTCCACCTGAGGAGTGATTCCTCAATACTTTCACTATGATTTAATTACGTGAGTGTAGCTAAAAGCTCTTAATATTCAACAAGTTGCTAACCCTTCTACCTTCGATCTAACTCCTATTTATACATATCCGAGGACCCTAAGGCGGATCCGATCCTCCCATGTGGGACTCTTCCTCTCGCATGTAGGACTGCCTTCTAGCCCCTGGGACGCCACTTCTGCGGCAGGTGGCGCTCGATTAGGGTTTGGGGTCGGTTGTGGTTTGAAGGTCGGCCTGGGCTTAACCGCTGGTCGCTACTAATGTCGTGCCCACTGCTTGGGCTGCTCGCTGGGCCCGAGCGGCCATATCCCATCATAGCCCTCCCGAATAGTCGTAACAACATGCCGAGGCGCGGAAGAATGCGCTTTGCCGAAAGCGGATGTTGTTCTACCGATGTTGTTGTTTGAGGTTTTCGATCTCTTTGATGTCGTGGTTCGACTTGGCGATTTTCGTTCGAATCGAGTTTGGCGGTGCTGCCGCTCGGTACGCATACCGTCAAGACCGAATCGAGTCACATGTCGCTGGACAAAGATGTCCGCAGAAGGATGTCAAGTCCGACCGGATAGCGATACCGCATAGGTAATGTCGAGGTCCGATCCGATAGAGATATCCTTCGATGATACCGAGGTCCGACTTGAGACGCCCGATTGTTTTCCCGGTCTCGAATCGGGCGAGGCGAATCGCTTTTCCGGCGGGAACCCATGGACCGGAGCCATCCGTTGTCGCATGTGAATGTCCGTTAGAAGGACGCCGAGGTCGAGCCGAGCGGACCGCCTTCCGGAGGTCTCGACGCCATCTCGAAGGATGTCGAGGTCCGACCTGAGTGGCCCCGCCCTTGTGGAGGATGCCGAGGTGACCCGAGTGGCGCCGCTTTTTAGAGGAGTCGATCGTCCGAGCCGACTCAAGTTTCGACGAGATGGACGCCGCCCGCATCATCCGCCGACCAAGAAGAAGCAGAGAGGTCGATCGAGAGCGCCCGCCTCCGGCCGAGAACGAGGCTCTAAAGCTAAGGATTATACAATCAAGTCCGGGGCGGACCTATCTGCCGATGTGATCCAAGGACGGCCGATACAATGTGAGGAGTAGCTCGAGCTGACGACGGAGAAGCTAGCTCAATCTCGGAGGAAGACGTAGAGTATGAGACGGTAATCCACCGATCCGATGGAACTACCATATCGTGTCGATGATCGAGTTCGAGCTTGTCGGCAGAGGGCATGGTGCCGAGGAACGCGAGGGCCCAACAAAAAAGTTTAAAGATCGCACAACTCCATCGTGAAGTACATGCGATGTACGAGATTGTCCAGAACGACGATGCCTCACCCCCGCAGCGAGTCCACAACGGGCTCCACCGGTCAAATAATAAGAACCCGAGTAGGAAGGCGGCCACGCCGATCATGCCGGGTGTCGGCTGATGGATCCCACGAGAGAGAGCCTGTGGGCGGTCGCCGGCAGCGGAAGCGCCCAGACTTCGTGTCGGCGTGGAATGGCGGCAGGTCGGGGGCGAGGTCGTGATCCCGCCCGCCGCTGCTTTCGGGGCCGAGGTGTGACCGGTGTAGAATGCCCTTCGGCCGGAACCCATCTCGTGCCGGCCGAGTGCACCCGAGCAAGCCGGTGGTGCCGACCTCATTGATCGCGGGGGCACCGAGTTCGCTCCGGTATTCATCACGACCGAGATTTTGTTCAAAACCCGTGCAACAAAGGAGTCCCGGCGAGGCGAGCTCGAAGTCCGAATGAGGTGTATATAGCTTAGACTTTGTATTTAGTCGTAAATGTATTTAGACTGTAATCAAGTGTATATTTTCCCCGAGAGGTACAAATATAGCTAGACTGGTTTTAGTCGTAAATGTATTTAGATCAGATACGTAAGTGTATATCTTCCCAAATAAAGGTGTAATTTGTACGAGATCCGATCCGACGCCGCTGCATGTAGGTGTTTCAAATTAATGAGTAACCTCAGACGCCTCGCTTGTACGAGATCCGATCTAGACGCCGCTGCATGTAGGTGTTTCAAATTAACGAGTAACCCGTATGCGCATGTAGACGCTAATTTAATGAGTAGTCTGTATGCCTGCACCGAGACGCTCAATTCAATGAGTAATCTGCGAGTGAGGCGCCGCTTAGTCGAGTACCCTACTTAGTGGGTTTGTCATCTTCGTAAGCGGCGCCCCTCGTGAAGGTTAATTGTGGTTTATCCGAACGGATGTTCACATAGATATAAGACGAGACAAGTAAAATACTCATTAGAAAACCAATGTTTTATCAATAAGTAAACAACATCGCATTTCATCAAAGCGATAAGAGGGTTAACATGTTGCCGATCCAAATCAAAGCTATGTAAAATACCTCCTTAAATGAGTGATGTGCTGTGTCTGGGATAAGTGCACCGATAAGTGAGCAAGCTTATAGCCCTTTGCCGAGGTCCTCGTGAACGCGGTATGGACCTTCCCATGTCGGATCTAGCTTGTTAAGACGCCGGCCCCACCGGCTTCATTATTTCAGAGGAAGAGGTCGCCACTTGGAGTGTGGTGGCTTTTACCCTTTATTGTAGTACCGCATGACCGGTCCTTATATTTGGCTTCGCTTATGAAGGCGAGCTCGCTTCTCCCGAGAGCATCGAGGTTGACGCGCAGTCTTCCTCGCTCGCTCGGGTCGTGAAGAGTGCCTGACTCGGCGCCGATCTCACCGAGATGACGGCCTCGGTCCCGAGACCAAGTCAAGGGGTTTCTCCGCGAAGTCCGAGGTGTCATTCTATAGACCAGAGGACTTGAGGGAGATTTTCAGCCCAATCACCCTTAGCTCGGTCTAATCTCTTCTTCAATCCTTGTACGATCGTATGTTCGTCACCCTGGCCCGACCATTCGCCTCGGTGTGCGATCGAGGTGAAACGGTGCTCGATCCGGAGCTCTTCACACCATTCCTTAAAAGTTTTGTTGACGAACCGTGCCGCTGTCCGAGAACAAGATATGCGGTATGCAAGCGACAAACTATGATCTTCCACACGGCGTCTCGAATCCTCCCGCCATGAGGCTCGAAAGTGGCTCGCTCGACCCATTTTGTGAAGTAGTCTACGGCCACGACTAAGCATCGGCCGACCGGTGCTCGGTCAAACGGACCTACGATGTCGATCCCCACCGCATGAAAGGCCACGGACTGTGAGGTCGCTTAGATCACCCTGGGTAGCTGACCGTGGAGCAAGTCGGCACTTGGACACTTTTGACGAGCTCGGCCAATCATGGACGAGGCGGGCCAAGAATATCCCGATCTCGGCTTTTCTTCGAGAGAGCTCACACCATGTGGCTTCCACAAGACCCTCCGTGAATCTCATCGAGTACGTAGTCGGCTTCTTCTCGTCCGAGGCACCTCGTGAGGGTTGAGATAAGACTTTCAGATAGAACGCCTCATGTGTGAGGTACTTTGGGATTTTACCATCATCCTTTCGCCTCGAGCCGATCTTGGTGCAAGGCGCCATCTTCCAACAGCCTTTATGGAGACATCCGCCGCTCTATCTCGTGATGATGCCGATGCGGGACTCGCGATGCTTCCGAATGAACCTTTTCCACTGGTGGACTTGTTGATGACGCAGCTAACTTATCGAGGACGCCGCCTCACTGCTTTCCCTCGTGGATACGATGAATACCGGCACCGAACGAGGTCAAGATCTCCTTCGCTTTCTCGAGGTATTGCTTCATTCGATCCTCCTTAGCCTCAGATCTCGCCTAGACCCGTTTACCACGACCCGAGAATCTCCAAGATCCGACCTTGTCTACTTTCAATTCCTTTGCAGACTTGAGTCCCGAGATCGCTCAGACTCCACCTCATTGTTTGTGGTCGGAAGGTAAACCGGAGTGTAGGTCACTTCTCTTGTCTGGCCGAGGAGGAGGATGCCCGCCCGCCCGCCTGCTTTGCATGAAGCTCCGCCCACGACATCTCGCAAAGAACCACCGGGCGGTGCAAGGATAGATTCCCCGCGGGGACGGAGTTGGAGTGGCCTCACTGCAGAGCCGACTTTGAATTTGGCTCCACCGTGAAGTCACGAGCTTGCCTTTTATGGCCGGCCTGGGAGTATGAAATATCGTGCTCACGAGCCCAAATACCACTTAGCTATACGTCCGATGACTCCGGCTTTGACAAGACTTGTCTCAAGGGTAAGTCGCTTAGCACCGGACGGAATGAGCTGGAAGTAGGGTCAAGGCGCCGCTCATGCTTACTAAGGCCTGCTACCTTTTCGAGGTGGTGTACTGCCTCGGGTCCTTTGAGAGCTCGGCTAATAAAGTAGATGGAGAGTTGCCGTCCCACCTCATCTCGCACTAATATCACAACATTGCCTCGTCCGAGGCGGCCGATATAGAGAAGGAGTTCACCTTTTCTGGGCGACAGGTCGGCAGGCCACAGGTACTTTTCAACAGCGAAGGCGATCCGTGTTCTTCCCGCCAGCGAAGTCCTGAGCTCTCCTCAAGATCTGAAGAAGGAAGTCGCTTCTAGCAATGAGATAGAATCACCGAGGCGGCTAGCACCGTGAGTTTGTGGATCTCACTGATGGACTTTGCACCGCATGTCGAGTATCGCTTTCACCTTAGTGGATTTGCCTGCACCTTCTCGGGAAACCCAACATCCTAGGAATTTACCCGCCTCACCATGAATGTGCACTGGGGTTGAGCTTGAGGTTGGCCGACCGAGGAGCCGGAGAATAGTTCCGAGGTTGTCATGCAGCCTCCGCTTTTTGACTTTTGACTACTATGTCGCCGACGAGACCTCGACAATATCCCCTATGTGGTCTTTGAAAATTGCATCCACCATCCTCCGGTAGGTAGCTCCGCTCTTCAGCCGAAGCATCTTCCGATACGCAAAGACGCCAAGTCGGTGATGAACGCGGTCTTTGGGCGCCCTCCCGGCTCATCAGATTTGGTGGTACCTTTGTACAGATCTAGAAGTCAAGACTTCAGAGCCCACCGCTGCCTCCACCTTCTTATCAATGCTCTTATGGGTAACAATCTTTCGGCAAGGTTTGTCGAGGTCGGTGTAGTCGACACACACGCGCCACCCTCCTCCCGGATTTCGACCACGATCGATTAGCCATCCGTGTTGGGTACTGACTCAACAAGATCTTGGTCTTCGAGTCGAGTCACCGCGGCCCTTACGACCGGTCAAGCCTCGTCACAACACTCTTTCTTCTCGCCGAACCGGCTTAGTAGCCGGGTCGTTGTCGAGGCGATGAGTTATGAGCTCGGCGACACTCCGGCCATGTCGAGCGGGACCATGCGAACATCGTCAGATTCCCTCGTGTCGCGCGACATGTCGCCGAATGTCACCGGGCCCGGATGCCGACCTTGATAACTTTGGAGGGTTGTCGTCAGATAGTCAAGATTCTCACGTCGTCCCGAGGTGGCGGCTCGGGATTCTCAGAATTGCTATGCTTGAGGTGGCTACATCCTGGTCGAGACTCGTAGCATTCTTTTGCCGCCATTTGGTCACCCCGATGCTTAGCACCCCACCGGGCGGGTATTTTGATCAGCGAGGTGGTACATCGAGCGACGGCCTTGGTGGCGAGCAACCAATCTCTCGCCCGTGATAATGTTGTATGGAGAGGAGCTCGCACTGTGAAGAATTGACGGACTTTGGGCGGACGCACTCAATCCCTCCGACCTCAAGCTTATCCGTAAAGCTCGAAGATAATGTCGACGGAGGCACCGATGTCGATGTAGACCCGTGGACGCTCTTGTTGCCCACCACGGCTTGTATTGTGATGGCGCCTTGGTGGGGCATGATCTGGGTACTGTGTCATCTTGGAGAACACAATGTTCTCACCATCCCGAGTCGCTTGTTCCTCGGCTCCTGGGTCGGCCTCCGAGCTTCATTCTTTAACGACGACCTCGCCGTCCCTTGCAGGGAGTCCGTAATGGCATAGACCTGCTCCATAGCGCTGGGACCTTCGCCCTCGCCATCTTCGGGTTGGGTCGCCAAGGTCGGCCCAGCTGTTGCCACCGCTATTCTTCCCTCGCTTGCCCCCGCCCACCGCCGAGGTATTTCTTGAGGCTCCTCCTCGACGAGCTCGCCAATCATGAGCCTGTGTTTCTACAATCCTCGATCGTGACCATACCCCTGATAGTCACAATACCCTCCGTCGACCTCCTCTCGATCCTCCTTTCATGTGAGGGGCTTGGGAAGAGCTCGCGTGAGCTCGAATATCTCCGCCGATTTGAGCAGACGAGGTGCACACCGCTGTGGTTTGGTCGAGGTCCCAGCCGACTCCATCGGGCCCTTCGATTCTCTCAAGGCACTTCGCGATCGTCCGACCCTGGCCGTCTGCTTCTTTCTCTCTCACCGCCGTCCCGCATCTCTCTCTTCCGATCCGACTCGCCTCCTTCGACGGTTGTCAACCAGTGGTCCAGGCGACTCAGCCGCCTTCGGCTTTTCACGGTGATCTCTTTATTCGGCGCTGGTCGGATCCCGCTCTGAACGCGCTGATGATGTAGATCACATCGCCATCAATTTTGAGCGACTTTTTGATGAACCTCGAGACGAAGTTCGACATCGCCCGCCCCGCCTCGCGAATTGTGAGCAGTGCCTGGAGGAAGGTCAGCTGGGTGGCATCTTCCGATAGAAGCGCCACTTAAACCGATCCATGAGGTCCCGGAAGCAGGTATACTGCTCAAGGAGTGAGGTGAACCAAATGGGCGTTGGAGATCAAGACCGGGAAGATTTTGCACATGTGAAAATCCTCCATTACTGATTCGCCATGTTGGTAGTGTAGGCGAAAAGGAAGTCTGGAGGGTCCCCAAGGCCATCGTAGGCAATATTGGGTGCCTGCATCACGGGCAAGGGCGTGTCTAGAATCTCCACGAGAAAGGAGAGATGATTCTTCCGCATCGGTCGAACCCCGAGATCGCTGCCATCTCTTTCTGAGGGCGGAGACCGATAACGGCTCATCGCCTCCGGGGGAGTTCGCCCGCCTTTCCTCTCTCCTATTCTCGCCGCCTCGGGAGGCATGTCGAGGTGAGAGGGCTTCATGGCGGCGTGGTGGTGAATGGTTGCCACCATCTTGGCGAGGTGATGGACTTGCGGCGGATCGATGTACGCTGCTCGCTATCGTGCCGAAAGGAAGCTGACCGCCTCGGGGGAGCGGCCCCTCGGCGCCAGATTCGCGCCCGGGCACTCGAAGTGCCCGCCCATTTGTCATTTGGTGAAGGAAGTTTTGAATCGGCCGAGATTGGCATTGAGAACTCGCATACGCCGGCCGAGGGCTTCGTGAGACCGCGAACCAATTGCTCACCGCGACGAGGTCGGCATCTTCACCGTCAGGGCGGCGATCCCGAGGGTGTATGGAAACGTTTTCCATGTCGCCTCGTGCGCGACCGCTGCGGCGCCTCGCAATCTCCTTCCTCGCGGCCGAGTGACCACCGGTCGCCCTCGCCGTTTGTCGCTATTATCGACGACGGTTGCACGTGTCCTTGCCATTAATTTGTAGGAAAACGAAGCTTTTCTGTTCAGTTTTCCCACAGACGGCGCCAATGATAAATCTAGTATATGTTAGTATGCAAGATTTATGTAAACAGTAAAGAACACCAAGGCTTTTACGTGGTTCGATCGTTAATGAGATCTACGCCCACGGAGGAGTGATTCTCAATACTTTCATTACGATTTAATTACGTGAGTGTAGCTAAAACTCTTAGTATTCAACAAGTTGCTAACCCTTCTACCTTCGATCTAACTCCTATTTATACATATCCGAGGACCCTTAAGGCGGATCTCGATCCTCTCCCATGTAGGACTCTTCCTCTCGCATGTAGGATCGCTCCTCTCGCCCCTGTGACGCCAGCCTTGCGGCGGCGCCCGATTAGGGTTTAGGGTGGTTACGGTTTGAAGGTCGGGCTCGGCTTAACCGCACGGGTCACATTAATGTCGTGCCCACTGTTTGGGCCTATCAATGGCCTCGAGCGGTTGGGCCATATCCCATCAATAGTCATGCTATTAAAATTAATGTGTTAAATTAAAATACGAGAAATACTAAAACAATAATAATGAGAAAAATTATCAGAACTTATATAAAAATCCAACTAAGATGCATAAGAGGCAAATTTTAATTTACAAACTAATTAAAGACAAACAAATAAACAATTATACATATTTTTCACAAAAGAAAATGATGACACAATATAACATATGATATTATTATTTGATTCTTGTTGTATCAAATTTTTTAAAACTTGTTCTCTTTTTTCTATAATTGTTTGACAAGAAATATTCATGTCAATCATGATTCACATCAAACATAAAATACAACACAAAAAGATATGAATTTCAGATTTTGCCAATTTCTTCCTAATTTATCGGCTAAGGCTAATTAAGTGATATCCTATTTCACTTAATCCACATTAATATGTCTTAATCACCAATTATGCAAAATTACTAAAATATTATGTTATGTTCATACATATTATGTATGAATAACACTACTCTTCCGGCTATTAAGAACTAACAAATTTGGAACAAAGATCAAGGATCGAATCCTAACAATGCAATACGAGAGTTTCACCTCTTTAAGGTAGCTTGTGGGCACTAAGCAAAGTCCTCATAATTTTTAATCGTTAAGTCAACGTAATTTACCTCTCATATTCTCATGGGGCTAAGATGTGGGGCTCCAGGGGGAGAGTTTTCCCCTTTTGGAACAAGCACTATTCTTCCGGAAATTATGGAATTATGATTTTGATTGAATTCTCATTTTACTTAATTACCCCCTTCACGGTGATTCAAAAAAAAAAGAAGAAGAAGATATTCCCATTTCAATTATTTTAATGGTTCACCTATATCATCCGCAGTTGAAAGTTGAATTTGTGTTGAACAGGGTGCTAACGGACAGAATGTGTTTGATGGGATTCATATAATTATTGGATTCTTACATCAACTCGTGACTTGTTTCAGAAAATTTGCCAAACATATTAGTACAAATTAATCTCGCTATGGCTAAAAACACCTTAATCAATATTAAAATCTTATTAATTAATTTGTTTATGACATTCTGTATCAAACTATACTATTTAGAATTATAAAAATAAAATTGATCAAAGCCGCAAGTTTAAATTAAATGAGACAAATCTATCGCGACCAACGATGATGATATGTGATAGATATGGCCCAACCGCCGCCCCAAGATCGTGCCCAATACAAGAAAGCTGACGCCAAGCTCGACCGACAAGTTCGCCCAAGAAGACCCCTAAAACCAAGGGGAACGGCAGGCCTCGGCCATATCTAAAAGAATCCTAATTCGAGAAGGGATAGAAGATCTCAATCCTAGTTAGAGAAGACCTCGGATCTAAGATCTAGGTCTAAATAATTGTGTATAAATAGAGGCTAGATTAGACTAAATAGATCATCCACACCTTTGTAATCACTTCACATATTCAATACACTAATACTCTCTCTTGCCCGTGGACGAGATCTAATTTAAATATCGAACCACGAAATCCTCAGTGTTCTTCTCGCATTTATTTCCCTAACGAAATTAAGATCGATCATCGGCGCTGCCTATGGGAACGAAAATTTTGTGTTTTCGATCAACTTCATTTACTGTGGAATCAATCACGACGATGTATACCGTCACACATCCGTAGTCACCGCCGCAACAACAAAGAATAACGACGGTCGGACACGCCGAGCTCACTGAAAAAGCCCGCCCTAGAATCGACCTCACGCGGCATGTCCACACCTCGACGAGCAAGAGAATCCCATCCCGCATGAAGAAGCAGGATACCAAGCGGCGAGATCGCAGAAGAACGACCAAGGAGAACCTCCCGCCTCGAGATAAACCTCGACGACGCCAAGGGGGTTTCTCGAGAAAACAAGAGAGTTTCCTCCAATACCCTGCCAAGCACAGGGTCGGCCGCATCCCGAGGAAAGGAACGTCGAAGCCTCGTCTAAACACGAGGCACCGCGACGAGGTAGATCCCCCAGCATCCGAATCATGGGCGCTAAAACCTCCGCACAAGTCGGGGCTCAAACCGACCGCAAAAGGGACGAACAGCGCGGGAAAGGACATCGCGACCGCCGCGAGGCCAGCCCTTACTACCAAAAGGAGTTCGATCGACGAACCCCGCCTCATTCTCCAGAGGGCGGTTTTGACGGGTACGGGAGGATAGTCACCCCGTTCTCAAACGAAATACTCGACACCCCACTCCCAGACAAATATCGGGTGCCGAGCATCACCCCTATGACGGATCGAGGACCCCGTAACTTTCTCTCGCAGCTCCAAAGACAATATGATCAACCAACGCCGGCACAATTCATATGTGCAAGCTCTTCCCGAATTACTAGTCGACAACGCCCGCGGTGGTTCGGCTACCACCGGGGTATTGGTTCCCACCGCGATCTAATGAAGGCCTTCCATCGGGTTCTTCCGTAAGGTCGAGTCAAAATGACTTCGCACATCTCCTCACTTTGAGGCAAGACCAAACGAGTCCATCAACGACTTCATGACCAGGTTCAATAAAGAAAGCCTGAAGGTCGCAGACATAAACGACCTCCTCATCATCTCAGCCTTTCATAACGGCATCCACCCGGGCTTTATATAAAGAGATCGCAAGCACGAACCCCAGATCGCCACTTGAGCTATGGCAAGATAGTCGATCGGTTCGCCAAGGCGGACGAGGCTGATAGAACGAAGCGAGGCGTAAAAAGCGGATCCTCCGAGAAAGGAAGGAGAGAAGAAGGACGAGGAGATCGTAGCCAAGGCCGACGGCGCGCTGAAAGAATACGCCACCCATGAGTCCGTGCCTCGACCGCAAGAACACCTCCGAACAACCTCAATACACTCTTCGACGGCCAAGGCGTAAATCTACGAACTAACATGGATAAGTTCGAAACCCCGACCAATGACAGTGGGTCAAAACGCCAACAAAAGACAAGTATCGCTCCTTCCATGAAGATTACGGCACGACACGTAGGAGCGCCGAGACCTCATGGAGGATATCGAGGTGTTAGTACGCGACGGGTCCTAAGAAAATACAAAGGTCATGACCGACGAGTCGACAAGACGAGGCCCTCAACGGCCGTAAAAGTGAAGAAGCAAGAAGGGGAATTGTGCCCCAACAAGAAGACGTTGCAGGAAGACGAGGAGAGAGACGACGAACCGCAATATGACGGAGTCATCTCCACCATTACGAGGCTCTCCCGCGGAGTCACGAAGTCCTCCTTGAAAGTCAAGCCCGAAGTCCACATACCGCGAACCGGTCAATAAGAGGCTCGGCGGACGGCGATCACCTTCTCCAAGACGACCCCATACCGCAATAGTGCCCCACTAGACGCTACCGGTAATCCAGCCGTGGTCGCAAACAAGTTGGTGAAACGCGCATACATCGACAGTGGCGCATCGGTAAGCATCCTTTTTAAGGAATGCTTCGATAAGTTAGGGGTAGAGGAGGCGCCACATGCAGCATCGCCGCCGCTCAAGCTTCGCTCAGAGGAAACACGCCGGGCGGGATAATCGAGCTACCGTCACGCGGGCAAAGTTCGACGAGCTCCACCAAGGTGGTACATTTCTTCGTAGTGAAGGCCTACTCGTCAGATAACATCACATCGGGCGAGATTGGTCGAACATCGTAAGGGCGGTATGCTCAACATACCACCCGACGACGAAGATCCCCACAAAAGTGAGTGTAGCCGAGATCCGAGGGGATCGTAAGCGAGCGCCAGGAATGCTTACAAGTCGCCTCACGAGGTGCAAGGGCTCCAACCCAAAGACCCACATGCATAGCAACTAAAGAAACCCGAGGAGTTGGAAGTAAAAGAGACAACGCCTATCTCGGCAGCCCGGTGGAAGAGGTCACGCTATATAAAGACGAGCCACCAAGGTCGCCAAGATTGGCTTTACCGAGGCATCTCGAATTGAGAGAACAGGTTATCCAACTCCCGAGGGAATTCGAGACGATTTGCTTGGTCGCCTCGACACGACCGGTATCACCGGTATCATCACCCATAAGCTAAACATCGACCCGAGCACAAAACCGCCGCGTAAGCAACGAATTTTTGCAAATGAACGGAACCAAGTCATCCACGACGAGGTAAATCAATTACTAAAAGCTCGATATTGTTCGGGTTAAATATCCGATATGGATAGCCAACCCGTGATGGTGAAGAAAGGAGGAGGAGGATGGCGAATGTGCATCGACTACACCGACCTCAATAAGCATCGCCCAAAGGATTGCTATCCCTTCCCAACATCGATAAAAAGGTCGACGATTGGTCCGGTTCAAGTCTTCGCCTCGACCTATATAAAGGGTATCATCAAGTCTTGATGGATGACGAAGATGCGCCAAGACAAATTCCTCATTACGCACTTCGAGTCTTCGTGATACGTGAAAATGCCATTCGGACTTAAGAATGCAGAGCTACCTATCAAAGAATGGTAGACAAAATATTCCACCCTACATAGGTCGGAATATGAGGTATACGTCGACTACATCGTAGTAAAAGCATGGAAGAAGTCGATGTCGCCGATCTCCTGATCGCCCCGCTTACTATGTAAAGTCAACCTCAAACCGAACCCCATAAATGCACGCTTATGATTCGTCCGAAAATTTTAGATGTCTGGGTTTCACAAGAAGGTTAAAAGCCAACCCATCCAAGGTACAAACCATTCTAGAAATGAAGATGCCGAAACCATTCACGACGCATAATAAACCGACCGGGTCAGATAGTCAAGACTAAGCCGCTTTCTTTCAAAGGTCATGACAAGCAACTACCCTTCTTCAAGGTACTCAAAAGGCTCCTGAGTTCTCCCGAATGATACACATAAGTCCGCTTTGAAGATCTCAAAACTACCTCGCCAAACTTCATACTCGTCTGCTCCGAAAGAAGGAGAGGTCCTTTCCTATACCGCCGCCGGACGAAACAATAAGTGCGCCTGCACGAGAAGAAGGACGCTCGACCCTGTGATACTTCATCACCGAGCATTAAAAGGCCCGTAAACAAGGTACCAACCTTGGAGAAGTCGCCCAAGATTAGTAATGTCGCAAGAAGACTACGTCCATACTTCCATGCACATCCCATACAAGTCCTCACCGACCATCCACTTCGCTAGTGTTGACGAAGCCGTGCTTTCGGGAGAATTGCGGGGGGCAATTGAACCGGCGAACATGATATATATTTCGCCCCGTCAAGCCATCAAAGGTCGCCTTAGCGGACTTTCTTGCCGAGGCTCACTGAAACCGAAGCCCCCGAGTCCAGACGACAAAGCCGGGTCAACCAAAGGAGGAAACACCGGAGGATTACCGCAAGTCTACGCTGACGGGCGCTGGGAAAAACAGTAGCGAGTCGGTATCTTGCTCCTCGACCGGATGGCCAAGAGATCACGACGCACTTCTGCCTCGCTCAAAAATACGAACAACGGCAGAGTATGAGGCATTGATCGCAGGACTTCGCCTAGCTCAAAGTCTTCAACACGAGCAAGAAAGTTCATAGTGACTCTCAAGTCGTCAGAAGCCACATGTTGGGAAAGTACGAGGCAAAAGGCGAGGACGAAGAATACCGAGAGAGCCAAAAGCCTACAACAAACTTTCTCCCACTTCCGGATCATTCGCATCCCAAGGGAGCAAAACGCCGAAATGACATCTTAAGCAAATTGGCCTCACCGTCAACAAGCCCGCCAAGAGAGGAAGTTCAAAACCAAGCATAGATGATGCTAATGAAGGAGTCAAGTCAACGTAGTCTCCGACGAAGAGCCTAATCGACGACTCCTATTCAAGAATACCGAGAAAGGCGAACCGCCCCATGATAAGCTCGAGGCCGTGAGGATCCCGAATAAATCTTTGCGATATGTACTAGAGCAGGGAGTTCTCTACAGAAATCATACCTCCGCCTTCTCCTAAGATGCTTGGGTCCCAACCGAGCCGATTACATACTATGGGAAGTGCACTAAGGATCATGCGAAGTCACATCTGACCCCGAGCCTTGTCAAAGAAAGTCATGCGATGGGGATACTATCGCCGACAATGTTCCAAGACTCACTCAACCTTGTGAAAAGGTGTCCAAGTGTCAAATTCACTTGAACGCGCTGGCTACCGCACCAACCTCGCCTCCGCATAAAGCCCTCGCCATTTATGCAGGGGATCGACATCGAGGCCCTTTCTCGCAGCACCGGGAAACTTCAATTCTTGATTGTCGCGATCGACTACTTCACCAAGTGGGTAGAAGTCAATCCTCGCTAAGATCACAAGCAAAACGCCTTAACTTCGCTCTGGAAGAACATAGTATGTCGATTCGCATCCTCATATCCTTCTTTTGGATAATGGGACACAATTCATCGATAAGATATTCAAAGACCGTGTCAAGAGCTTCGATCCAACAAAGTTCACCTCGGCCGCCCATCCTCAAGCAAATGGTCGATCAAGTCACTAACAGACGATTGTGAAGGGTCTCAAACCCGCCTCGACCGAGCTAAGGGTCTGGGTGGAAAATTTACCACAAGTCTTATGGTCATACCGAACAACACCCTGACGGCGAACTGAGAAACGCCTACAGGCCCGCATATGGAACCAAGCAAGAATCCCGCAGAAATCGGAATACCGAGCCCCGCACCATTCACTCTCCGCCAAGCAAATGGGAAAATCTACGAGCTGATCTAGATCCGCCGAAGAAAAGAGAGACCTCACCACATCAGGAAGCTCGGCACAAACAACAAGTAGCTCGGTATTACAACCAGCGTGTCAAGTCCCGACAGCCCGAGTAGCGACCTCGTGCTCGTAAATAATGAAGTCAAGAAGCCGCAAAGCTCGGCAAACCGAAGCCACATGGGAAGGACCTCACGGGTCGAAGAAGTCCTCTGAAAATGAGCCTATAAGCTCGCCCATTTGTCCGGTGAGCAAATACCCAACACATGGCACATCATTCATTTGAAGAGATATTTTGCATAAGTGTCGAAATTGAGTCTCGAGTCATGTTAGGTCGGGTCCTAGTCTTGTCGCCTTGTTCCATTACCTCTTATCAATAAAAATATTTTCTTTTCTCTATCTATTTTTGTCTCGCATGTTTTCATTTGTCACTTATGCACATAACTCTTATAAAAATACCCTATTCGGAGGATCTAACAATATCCTCGATGGAGATGTACTACCTTCGCTTAATACGAAGACGAACTTCAAACGCTGAAGGGGACCACCCTCCCGATAAAACTCGACAAAACAGAACCCATACCTTCAGACGAGGAAGGATACCCTCGCTATTTCGAGGACTGATACCTTCGATTTGAGGACCTAACCACCCTCGCTTATCTCGAGGAAGCTTCGTATTATGACCGGATACCTTCGCTTATTTCGAGGACGGATACCTTCATACGAGGACTAACCACCCTCGCTTATTTCGAGGAAGCTTCGCACGAGGACGGATACCTTCGCTTATTTCGAGGACGGATACCTTCGCACGAAGACAAACCACCTTGGTTTACGGTAAGAACGAGCTATAAACAAGGACTCCACCCACCTTCTTATCAAGTTACGGTAATTGTAGACAAGTGCTCTCAAGAGCTAACGCAAAAAGCAAAAATAATTTTATTTCAAAATTATACATTTTGTACATCACGAGGTCAAGAGGTCCATGAGGTCGGAAAAGCTTAGCCAATCCCTAGCAAAATCGGGATTCAACAGAGCATCTATACTAATCCTACCTCACCGTCCTCGATCTACACCATGAGCTCGCCACCGACCGGCCACTGACGACACAGCTCGCTAGATCGACCTCGCCGCCGATGACGCCCCGCCGGCCCTTGAGGATCCACGCCGTTCTAGGCCATAGCGCCTTCTTGAGCTATCCACCCGGATCGTCAAAATTGAGCATTTATTGTAGTCCGGCAGGCATAGAAGCCCCATGGAAGAAGAGGCCTCAGATCCTGGTCGGCAGCTTCTTCGAGCTGTGGTTGTCGAGCAACGACGGTCTCAGATATGCCTCCGAGCCTTTTAATTCAGCGAATGCTCCGTGAACCGCCAGATTTCTTGCCGTACCACGCCTGCACTCGAGCAATGAGCAATGCCTCAACAACCTTAGCTTCGACTCGTGAATGGTCATCCCACCACTGGTGGACGACTTCCTCGTACTGCATGCTCCTCGCCCACTGCTTTAGCCTCCTCCTCGCAATTTCAACTTCTCCTCCAACTCCAAAAGGCGAGCCTCGAGCTCGCCACGCTCTCCCGGCGCTTTTATACTTAATACCGCCTCCACCGCACATGGCCTAGCCGTCCCTTTACATGGAGGAGTTCGAATTCTTCGATTCAAGAGCCCGCGACAAGTCTTCGATTTGGTTCAACCAACGGAAGATCAAGCATTTCGGGAAAGTCGAATAAAAGAGAAGTTTCTTCACATAAACTTGTGATTTTATTATGCCTTCAGTAAACCCATGTACATGTACATTAAAAAAAAAGAAAAAGAGGATCAACCGACCCTCCGTAAGCTTCAGCCTATCTACCACGGTCGCCTCCCGAGCTTGGGAAGCCTCGACCGTCCGCCCTAACTCGCTTCCTCAGAACTCCCGGTCTCGACGCCTTTAAAGCCTCACCACCGCCTTCCCACCCCTTAGATAGATCGGCAATTAAAGCATCGGCCGTGGGATCTCGGTCCATCTGGGCACGGACCGACTCCGCCGCAGCAGAGTCGAGGACGGCCGTGCTCGCAAAGACGGGCGCCTTCAAACCGCTGGACGAGGACCTCAACATAGCCCGCCGATAGCATCTTCCTCTGTTTCCTCATACCCATACTGGACTTATCCACCTGGGTAATCCTCGGCGACTTCTTCGATGGCATCCAAACGGCGCGCTTGTTTAAGACCTCGCCACGCCGAGACCATCCCGAGAAACCCGCAGATAGAATGCCCTCCGCGAAAGCACGAAGCATCTCCTCGCGAGCTCGCCACGTCGTTCTCCCGACGGCGAGCTTCCTCCACCTCGCCCTCATCGAGGCAACCTCGGCCCGCCGCCTCGGTCCTCGCCGCCTCCGCCGCCTCGGCTACCGCCTCACCACCCGCCGTCCCGTCCGCCACGCTTAACTAGGTCCCGATCTTTGCCTCGGCCAGAAATATCTCGACGAGGAGATTCTTCTTCTCTCCATCTCACGAGCATACCGGCAACCTCACAAACTGCAGAACGGCGCCTTTCAAGTAGCCAGTTATAGAGTGGATACTTGCAATGTCGTTAGCGGTCAAATATATCTTCCGGCATTTCATGTGAATCAACTCCATTCAATTCTATCCACCGCATATGATGTAGATAGACTCTTAGATGCATCTCTATGATTTACAAGATAAGCTTATGCAATATATTAAAATTTGGGATTTTACTTTCGATAAAATTTATTATTTCTTATCGTTCAAGAGGGATGAATGTCAATCAAGTACAAGTGCACATATAAATGGCTTTGTAACTTTCTAAAATGTGAGTTAGATATGTTATTAGCACGTTAATATTGTAGTGCTAATATTCTAAGAAGTTAGTAGGGAGTTCCATCACATCGTGATAGAGATATATCAATTAGTTAATTTAATTATGATCTTTTATTCTTGTTTCTTGTATTTTGCAAGAACACAATGTAGAGGCTGTCATGTGGAGCGTTAGAAATTATAAATTCAAGCATGGACAAAGGTATCAGGTTCGAATCCATTGTGATATGGTCTTTAAATTTCTGTATTAAATCGATCAACTAAAAAATCACAGATCGTAATAAAATATAAAACCATTATGGTTTGTCGGAAGAACTATTTCATAAATTTTACCGATCTTGTCTCGCTTACTTGCTATATTTAGCATCATTCGACACTCATGAACAAAACCTTATTATTTAATACGACAAAACCCATTTTGTTTAATCATCAATTTACTCAAAAAAGAAAAATTGTAGACAATTTGTAGACAATTAAAGTTATATTAGAACTAAGATCATCTCCATCTATTACCGTTGCACATATAATTTCTTGTTAAAACGATAGCACGATCAACAAAATTACATTTCTTATTATCTGTTGATTATGAATTTATAAAATGAATTTTTAGTATATCCATTAAGAATTTAGAAATGCTTTTTTTAAGGGAAAATTTGAGAAACATTAGTTGTGAGTCTTCCAACTCCTAATACATTGTTTGACTTTAACAACCTAAACCTTTTAGACATTGTTGCATCTTTTATATTTTCAATTTTTTTAACTTAATGAATTACCACTTCGTCGGTACGCCTTTAACATGACGCTGATGCCGCCGCCAACCACCCACAGCTCCGACGGCGAATTTCAAATTAAATAAAATGGTACATAACGAAAATTAAATTAATGTAAGAATATGTCTGAAAAATTTCGGTAGGACGGTGAGAACGTACATTTTTTATTCATATAAAGGGAAAGTACAACACGTTTGGAATATTCAATGGAGAAAAATTGGAAACAAAGTAGAAAGGTACAACACAATTGAACCGTTCCGCATGCGTCACCAAAATTTTCGTAACTTAACAAACGCCACCGGCGCATTTTAGCACAACCCCTTTCGTCACACGCTTTTCTAAAGATTTTGCACTGAAGTTTGAAAATTCCCGGTCCATCCTGCCATCTCTCTCTCTTTGAATTCTCTTCCAGTTGGTCCACTTGATTCTTCCTTCCTATCTGTTGCTTCTGCTCTAAGTTTCAGTCTTTTCCCCAGCTTGAATTTCCTCTTCGTGTTTGGAGTTGAACGGTGATCGCAAGTTGAACTTCGTTGTTGTTGCTGCGTTTCCTTCGGAAGAAGGAGTTGGAAATCTAACTTGAGATGGCGACGATGGAGAGTTTGATTGACTGGTGAATAGAATACAGAGGGCCTGCACTGCTCTCGGAGACTACGGCGGCGACGAGCAGGCCTTCTTCTCTGTGGGACGCTCTCCCTCCGTCGCCGTCGTCGGTGGCCAGGTCAGCTTATCTGTTGTTCTTTTGGAGAATTTGTTATGCTCTTTAGTTACAATACACACACACAACGGATGAAAAGCTTAGTTTATTGGTGTTTGCGTTTAGAGAAACGAGCATGGGGAATCTTACCTTTAATTTTAGCACAACAAGGAGTTGTTTGTTGATTTTAGCCCTAAAATGATCGGAGGCTGTTTTTTTTGTGTGGCTATTATTATTGTTCTCGTGAAATGAGATCAAGCTGTTTGTGGTTAATACAGAGTTCGGGAAAATCATCAGTGTTGAGAGCATCGTTGACGAGATTTTCTGCCTCGAGGCTCCGGTTAGTCATATCAATTTATGCAATTTCAGTTGTTGATTAAGACTTGTAATTTTGTGCTAGTATTGTTGTTTTAGATTATTAGCCCTCACTATTTGATGCGTCATTTTCGGGTTTGATGAGTTTAGGCATCGTTACGAGGCGACCTTTGGTGTTGCAATTGCAGCACATTGAAGAAGGGCAGGAGGAATATGCAGAGTTTGGGCATTTGCAGCAGAGGCGGTTTACTGATTTCTGTATGTGAAATATTTCATGCATTGTGGTTAAGGAAAGCTTGATTCAGGATATTGATTTAGTCTTTGGAATTTACTTTACCTTCTTTGTTTCTGTCAATTGATTGTCGATGCAAGTTGTTGATATTTATTATAGGATAGAGTGAGAAATGATATTTGGAGGAAAATGACAAAAGGTTTGGTGTAGTTAACATTTCAGGATTACGTGAAAGCTTATCATTAATACTCGAGTATTCACACATGTCCTTCATCTGCGTTCCATGTCGCATAAGCAATTTCAGCTACGGCAATCCAAAAACTAGTTTGCTGGTAAACTTGACAAAATATCTACTATCTCACTTTTTGTTGCAGCCATGGTTCGCAAGGAGATTCAGGATGAAACAGATAGAGTGACAGGGAAAACGAAACAGATTTCTCCTATTCCTATTCATCTAAGCATCTATTCACCCCATGGTAATCTTTCCTGGCGCTAAATTAATGTTTGTTGGGCTAATCATCGTTAAATATCTGACTACTAGATTTCTATTAGCTTAGCTAGTTTTCTACTCACTGATGTTTTCGAGTTTCCTGCAGTTGTTAACTTAACCCTGATTGATCTTCCTGGTTTGACGAAAGTTGCCGTTGGTAAGTGTATATTTGCCCTCTTCATACTACTGGTACAATCTTCAGTTCATGGGGACTTTGTCCAATGTAAAAAATTAATCTTGCAGAGGGCAACCAGACAGTGTAGTCGAGGACATTGAAAATATGGTTCGCTCCTATGTTGAGAAGGTAAAGATAATAATATTCTGTATATATTTCCTAATATGATTCCTTTGTTACCCTCATAGTATTGGAACTGATTGTACATGTAAATGTAGAAGTACTTTTAGTAATATATTGATGTCTCTTACTTAGTTTGTAACTACAAAGGCTTGACTAGCTTTGTCAACTTCTTGACTGAATAACTGTTTTGGTGAAATTCATTTTTTTTATGTACATAGTAGATTTGTCCCTTGCATTTATCTACTTCTTTTGTTTTCTTTTATTTTGTTTTTTCGTTGTTGATTTTTTTTGGTCAATGTAGCCCAATTGCATCATACTGGCAATTTCTCCAGCTAACCAAGATATTGCAACTTCTGATGCTATTAAGCTTTCAAGGAAGTAGATCCTTCAGGTGAGTTTTGCTCCTCTTTGACAAATCAAGATTGTAAAGGTTGAATAGTTTGTCTATATAATTAGGTATGCCTGTCGACTCAATTCAATTTTATACAGGTGATCGAACATTTGGGGTGCTGACAAAGCTGGATCTGATGGATAAAGGAACTAACGCACTTGAGGTAAACTAACCCACATTTTCTCTCAAGAAAACTCATACTCATAATAATGTTGGAAGAAGTTTAAGTAGCTCATATCCTTTTGGAAACGAAGAATAAGGTTATGGATCTGCAGTGAGATTTTCTCATTTAAAATCTGAAATCTAAGATGAGAATTATTCATTTTCATCAAGGTGAATTGAAGTTTAATTAATTTGAATTGCAAATTCTTTTTCAGTGACAGGGGTCGTTCCTGTTTGTTACTTCAATATGTGTGTCTTTTCATTTGTTAGCTTCTGTACAGATTATAACATTATTAGTCAGATTCTACTTTCTTTTCTCATTCTGCTTTGTTTCATCACTACATCTAATTACACTTCATCTTCCTCTTCCTCTTGCTGTCCCCTTTTTTTGGTCTTGTTACTTGTTAATACTTAATACGGAGAACACAGGAGCACTTAACTAAGACTTGTGGTTATGCATTACCCAATAGGTTCTGGAAGGCAGATCTTATCGCTTACAACAACCCTGGGTTGGTATAGTCAATCGTTCTCAAGCAGATATCAATAAGAATATTGATATGATGGCTGCTAGGAGAAATGAGCGTGACTATTTTGCTACAAGTCCTGACTATTCACATTTGGCGAGTAGAATGGGCTCTGAGTATCTTGCAAAACTTCTCTCGGGGGTACAATTTTTATTTGTGAATTGTAATTGATGTCCTTACTGACATTGCTCAACTGTTATATGTTTGAATTTTCTGTTTCAGCACTTGGAATCTGTAATTAGGGCAAGAATTCCAAGTATTACCTCCTTAATAAACAAAAGTGTAGATGAGCTCGAATCTGAGCTGGATCACCTTGGAAGGCCTGTTGCAGTTGATGCTGGGGTGAGTTCTTTCTCAAGTTCTTTCATTGCCATTGTGATTGTTAGTTTAAACTTTGAGCAACTGAAATGTGTTTCAGGCTCAACTCTACACCATCTTGGAACTTTGTCGAGCTTTTGACAAGATATTCAAGGAGCATCTTGACGGAGGGTAAGTTTCTCCCTAATTCTTCGGCTTGTACTTCATTTCTGCATAACTTTTCTGAGAAGCCTTCTAAATTGGATGTCTCTGAAGTTGCATATAGCAGGCACCCATTGTCTAAGATTCTAATCAGCTGGTTTTCATTATTTCAGCCGTCCAGGCGGGGATCGAATTTATGGTGTTTTTGACAATCAGCTGCCAGCTGCTTTGAAAAAACTTCCATTTGATCGACATCTCTCACTGCAGAACGTTAAAAGAATTGTTTCAGAAGCTGATGGTTACCAGCCACACTTGATTGCTCCTGAGCAAGGTTATAGGCGACTTATTGAGGGCTCATTGAATTATTTCAGAGGGCCTGCTGAAGCTACTGTTGATGCTGTAAGTAGTTCCTCAATTGGATGCAATACTCAATTTTGTATCAAGGAATGACCACAAAGCTGTTGTTCAGGTTCACTTTGTCTTGAAGGAACTAGTGAGGAAGTCAATTGGGAGTGTCAGGTAACCTTCTCACATGAGACATCCTTACAGTCATCGTGATTCTGTTTTTGGTTATTATGCTGACGCTAAAATATCTCCAATGGAGCAGGAATTAAGGCGATTCCCAAGTCTGCAATCAACTATAGCAGCTGCAACAAATGAGTCTCTGGAAAGGTTTCATGAGGAAGGCAAGAAAACAGCCATTAGATTGGTTGATATGGAAGCTTCGTATCTGACTGTTGAGTTCTTCCGCAGACTTCCCCAGGAAGTCGAGAAAGCAGGAAACCCGAGTGGGAATCCACGGGGAAACCCAAGGGACAATCCACGTGAAAGCTCAGTAGCTGAGGCGGCCATTGATCGTTACTCTGAGGGGCATTTCAGGAGGATAGGATCAAATGTATCATCCTATGTGAATATGGTATCAGACAATCTGAAGAACACGATACCCAAGGCTGTCGTCCATTGTCAAGTAAAGGAAGCAAAACAGAATTTACTCAGTTACTTCTACACCCAAATTGGGAAAAGAGAGGTACAACTACTTACTCTATTATTAATTTTCTATCTGACATACATCAACAGTCCCTCCATATTTCCCATTTTATGATGTCATTTTGGTCGCGTTACAGGGCAAGCAACTAGGTGACCTTCTGGACGAAGATCCGGCCTTGATGGAGAAGAGGCAGCAAATGGCGAAGCGGCTTGAACTTTACAAGAAGGCCAGGGACGAGGTCGATTCTGTATCATGGGCCAGATGAACTCGACGCATATCGTGGAGATAATTTTGTCTGTTAATAAACTTGACAATAATTATCTATAACAGAATATATATTCTTTATTTAAGATTAGGGATCTTTGGTTTTGTAATGTTTCTTGACCAGTTCTTGCATATTTGTGCTTAGCTTATCTTTTTTCCCCTCTGAAATTTTTCCATTGTGCAGAACCAAGGTGTAAGTTTGTAGTTTCGAATTTAGTAAAATTTAGCGACAAGAACAAAAGATGCAGTTTAATTTATCTGACAAGCTCCATAAAAAGCTAATCGTGGACAAGTTTATTATTGTCAGATTATGTAAAAGAATGGATTTCTTTTTCGATTTGAGCTACAAATACAGCAGGTTAATTAGCTCATGTATTAACTTTAGATCTCTCTTCTTGGCTATATCTTCTAGAACAGTCCACAGCTTCGTCTCGGTATAATCCTTGATCACCATAGCTGCCCCAGCTTCTGTTAACAAGCTTTCAGGATTCCTTAGAGCCAAGCCTACCACTGGCATCCCAGCAGACATCCCAGCTTTTATTCCAGATACAGAATCCTTAATTTATGAAAAAATCAGAATAGAAAACTAGGTTTCAGTGCCAGACCATGTTATTATGTATCAAAGTTGATGTTAGAAAAGCAAGCCAAACCTCGAAGACAAATGAATGATCAGCAGATACTCCAAGTTCCCGTAGAGCAGTCAAGTACGGGTCTGAAAGGCTTTGGTCGTTCACATTCGTTTCCGATCACGAGCAGTTCAAAGAATTTGTCGAGCCCCAGCAAAGAGATGAGCATCTCAGCATTTGCTCTTGGTGCGTTGGTGACTGCAGCGCGTCTAAGACCCTTAACTTCCACCCATCTGCACAACATGTCAAGGCCAGCAACAGGTTCCGTTTGTTCTGCTGCCAGCCTGCTTGTTTTCGTGAGAACATTAGTCTACAACTTGTAGACTACAAGCATGAAATCAAAGTATTGAAACTACTGCGTTTTCATTAAGAAGAAATTATATATAATACAAGGCAAAAGTATAAACTTGCAGTGCTTTAAGAGATGACACTATTGGAGATTTAGTTGTAGTTTACCTTCGGAACATTGCCTCCTTGTCAACAAAGAATTTCCTTGCTCTTCCGAGATCCCAATCCGGGAAGAGAACGCCACAGAGTTCCTCGTTATGCTTCCCACTAATATTGTTTATGAAGAATTCTTCACTTATGGGCTCTCCTCCATTGAATCCTAGCTTTAGATTGTGACATCAAACGCGGGGCAGGACAACATCAAAACTACGTAAATAGAAGAGGAGATGAGGTAGTGAAGAAAAAGCATCAGGGAAACAAAACCTCTTGAAGCATTTCTCTAAATGCACAGTAATGGATAGGATCCGAATCAGCTAGTGTTCACATATTTCTCTAAATGCACAGTAATGGATAGCATTTCTCTAAATGCACAGTAATGCATTTCTCTAAATGCACAGTAATGGATAAATTTGTCATAATATTTTTAGAAAAAATGGATTAATCATATTAATTCACATATAAAATTTATTATTTTCACACATTTTTTATTTTATCAATATATAGCACAGTAATGGATAAATTTGTCATAATATTTTTAGAAAAAATGGATTAATCATATTAATTCACATATAAAATTTATTATTTTCACACATTTTTATTTTATCAATATATACATATAATATATATATATATATATATATATATATTATATTTCACAATTATTAGTGTTGATATGTACAAGGATTGCACCAGTCCTTAAATTTACACGGCAATATATTTAAGGGATTATTTCAACCCATGTCTCTAGATTAAAGATAAAACACTAACCAACTACACTACGATCGCATTTATTAAGATTAAATAGTACATAATAGTAATGTTTTTGAAAAACAACTAGGGGCCCTAGGCCCTATGTAGTTCGTCTATTGCTAACGTGTATTTAACAAAAATTTAATAACTTACACGACACAAACAATATCGGTTGATTGTTAAATACATCCATGTCAACTTTCGGAGTCGAAAAATAGTCAAGAGCACAATTACTACAAAATGGATAGATAAGGATTTAAAAAATATTTCCGATAGTTCAGGATATGCTTAATAATATTAAAATAGTTTGAGGTTTAAAATAATATTTATTTATTTTTTTAAAAATATTAATACTTTTAAAGATCTCATTGTGCCTATATACATTGAATATTAAAAAAAGGAAAATCTAAGAGCTTCTCCAATCCTGCGTAAAAATAGCGTTGGACGTTGTTCTGTAGATGAAAAATCTCCCAAGGCTTGCAAAATTTCTGCTTCAACATTTTCTTTGTGCAGCACTATGCTGTGCTACTACATTTTTTATTTATTTATGATTATTAATTGTATTTTTGTTGTCTCCCAATTAATTGTTATATTTTTATGAATATTTGTTTATGCTATTTGACGGGATATGGCCCAACCGCCGTGCCCACCGCCAGTTCTGAACGAGCCGGGCCCGACATCACGACCAGCCCACGCTGTTAAGCCAAAAGGCCCACCAAGATCTCGAACCCCACTTCGCCCCACCTCCTCATTGGTCACAAGCATCACCCTACATGGAAGGCAAGGGCCCCTACACGCCAAGGAAGAGTCCCTACATGGAAGGGATAGAACACGCCTTGGGTCCTCGGATATGTATAAATAGAAGGAAAATCGACAAGAGAAGGGTTGACAACTTATTGAATGCTAAGAGCTTGTAACTACACTCACCGCACTCAAATCATAGTGAAAGTATTGAGGAATCACTCCTCCGTGGACGAGATCTCATTAACGATCGAACCACGAAAAGCCTCGTGTTCTTTATCGCTTACATAAATCTCGCATACCACGTAACTAGATTTATCATTGGCGCCGCCTGTGGAAACTCAACAAGAAAGCTTCGCTTTCCTCTACAACTCGATGGCAAGAACACGCACAACCGCCGCCGACATCGGCAACAACCGCTACCGAGGACGACTGTTGGTCACCAACACGCGGAAGGAGATCGCAGACGCCACAGTGGTCACACACCGAGGGCAACATGGAAAACGCTTCCATACACCTCGTGACCGCCTCCCAACGAAAGGGAGACGCCGACCTCAACGAGGACGAACAAACAGCTCATTCGCCCCACGAGGCCCTCGGCCGAGCCGCGACCGAGTTCCTCAACGCAACCTCGCTAATTCCAAAGCTTCTCAACCAGAGGACAAAGGGACGGCCCCTCAAGGCCCCCGAATCGACTACCACGGCCGCCCGAGGTCGCCCCTCCAAGCGGCCAGGCCCACCTCGGCGTGATAGCGAGAGCGCAGCACACCACCGCGCCGAGCCGCCACCACCATTCGCCCGCGCCATTCACGGAGCCCACCGCGGACGAGCCGCCACCACCGATCGCCTCCGCCATTCGCGGAGCCGCTCTCCACCTCGTTATGCCGACTGCAGAGCCGAGCAAACAGAGAGAAGAAAGGCGGAGTCGAACTCCCCCTCGGAGGGACGATAGGCGCCGCTATCGGTCCTCCACCCCTCCAGAAAGAGATGGCAACGATCTCCCGGGGTTCGACCGCTACGGGAGAATCATCTCCCCTTTCTCCAAGGAAATTCTAGACACGCCCGCCCGCACGATACGGCACCCAATATCGCCGCCACGATGGCCTAGGGACCCTCCGACTTCATTTTCGCCACACCACCAACATGGCCAATCAAGGATGGAGGACTTTCACATGTGCAAAATCTTCCCGAGGTGTTGATCTCCAACGCCCGACGCGGTTCACCTCGCCCGCCGTAACAAGATACACCGCCTGTGACCTCACGGATCGCCTCAAATGGCGCTTCTATCGAAGATGCCACCTCGGCAGCCCTCCTCCGATCTGCTCACAATCCGCCAGGAGGACGAGACGATGTCGAACTTCGCCTCAAGGTTCATCAAAGAGTCGCCAAAATCGACGACAAGAATGATCTATACATCATCAACGCTGTTCAAGAACGGATCCGACCCGCAAGATCGAACAAAGAGATCACTGTGAAAAACCAAAGACGGCGAGCAAACTTTGAACTGGTGGACAACTTCACAAAGGAGACGAGTCGGATCGAAAAAGAGGAGATCTAGACGCGCGTAAGGTAGGAAGAAGAAGGTTTGATGACCAAGTCGAGGCGCCGACCGCCAAGCGCCTCGATGTAATCAAGAGAGGCCATCGAGTCCGTGCTCGACCTCGCCCAACCTCGGCGGCGTCTCCGCCCCCGCCAAATCAAGGGCGGAGATATTCGAGCTCCACCGAGCTCTTCCCAAAGCCCCTCCCATGAAAGCGAGGATCCAAGAAGAGGTCCACAGAGGAGTATTGTGACTATCACCAAGGGTATGGTCATGATACCGAGGATTGTGGAACTGGGCTCGCAGATCGACGAGCTCGCCAAAGTGGAGCCCTTAAGAAATACCTCGCCGAGTGGGCGGGAACAGAAGTCAGCGGGGAAGAATAACGGTGGCAACAATCATGGCCAACCTCGACGACGACCCGACCAAGACGACGAGGACGAAGGTCCCATATTATGGAGCAGTCTACGTTATTATCGGATCGCTAATGGGGACAACGAGGTCGCCATCGAAAACGAAGCTCGAGGCCGCCCCGAGGCGAGCCGAAAATAAGCGACTCCGGATGGCGAGGACATCGTGTTCTCCAAAGACGACCCGTGTCCAAAATCATGCCCCACCAAGACGCCATTACGATACAAGCCGTAGTGGGCAACAAGAACGCCCACCGGTCTACATCGACATCGGTGCCTCCACAAGATCATCTTCAAGAGTTGCTCGATAAACTTGAGGTCGGAGGTATCTGTGTACACCCCGCACCCTCCCACCACGGAGCTTCACTCAGAGGCGGTTCAACCCAAGGTGTCATCACCCTTCCTGCTACCAGTAGGACGGCCCCAGTGTCGGTCACAAAGGCCATTAAGTTTTTCCCGGTCCAGCTCCCTCCGCACAACATCATCCTCTAAGAGATTGGTTGTACGCCACTAAGGCCGTCTGCTCGGCCTACCACCATCATCAAGATACCCACCCGGTGGGAGTGCTAAGCATCCAGGTGACCAAACGGCACCAAAGAGTGCCTACGGGTCTCAACCCAAGACGCGGCCTCGCCTCGTGCATAGCAATTACGAATCCCCGTGTCGCCACCTCGGACGACCCGATCAAGACCTCCACTATACGACGACCTACCCTCCAAAGTTGTCAAGGTCGGCCTGTGGCCCAAATGATATTCGGCAGAGCCATGCGCTCGTGGAATACAGGACGTGTTCGCATGGTCCCCGCCGACATGACCGGGTGTCACCCGAGCTCATAACTCATCGCCTCAACATCGACCCGCCACAAAGCCGCCTCGCAGAAGAAAGGGTGTTTGCGCGAGCGCAACCAGTCATAAGAGACGAGGTGACTCAACCCGTAAGGCCAAGATCTTGTTCAAGTCAGTACCCGACCGGATGGCTAATCCATCGTGGTCCGAAGCCGGAGGGATGGCGCATGCGCCGACTACACCGACCTCAACAAACATTGCCCGAAAGATCGCTACCCCTCCCGACATCGACAAAAAGTGGAGGCACCGGTGGGCCATGAGACCTTCACTTCCTAGATCTATACAAAGGGTACCACCAAGTCCTAATGAGCCCGGAGGACGCCCAAAGACAAAGATTCATCACCGACTTCGTGTCTTTGCGATCGAAGATGCCCTTCTATTCAAGAACTGGGCAACCTATCAAAGGATGGTGGATGCCGATTCAAAGATCACATTGGGCGATCGCTGAGGTCTACGCTGACGACATCGTGGTCAAGAGTCAAAAACGGAGAGTCACACCGACGACCTCGTAACTATCCTCCAGCCTCCTCGTGTCGGCCAACCTCAAGCTCAACCCCTCAAGTGTACATTCATGGTAAGGACGGTAAATTCTCGATGCTGGGTTTCAAGAAGGCCTCAAGGCAACCACCAAGGTGAAGACCGTGCTCGACATGCAGTACCAAAATCATCCGTGAGGTCCACAAACTCACCGGATGCCTTGCCGCCTCAAGAGATTCCTCTCTCTGCCGAGAAACAACTCCTTCTTCAAGATCTTGAGGAGAGCTCCTGACTTCGCCGGCGTGAGGAACACCAGTCGCTTTATGCACCGAAAGAGTATCTCGCCGACCGCCCACCCCGACCGCCCGAAGAAGCGCGAACTCTCTCTTTAGCTTGCCGCCTCGACGAGGCAATCAGCAGTATTGGTCCGAGATGAGGTCGGACGATAACTCCCCATCTACTTCATCAACCGAGCTCTCAAAGGACCGAGACGAGGTACACCACCGAAAAGGTAGCACTGCCTTGGTGAACGCCAAGCGACGCCCGGCCATACTTCCAAGCTCACTCCGTCCGTGTGCTAATCGACTTACCTCGAGACAAGTCTTGTCAAAGCCGAGTCATCCGGACGATAGCTAAGTGGGCACCGGAGCTCGGCGAGCACGACATCTTGTACTCCCCGCACCGCCATAAAAGGGCAAGCTCACCGATTTCCTAGTGAGGCCAAATTCACTAAGGTGGGGCTCCACCAGGTCACCCAACTCCCACCCCACAACGGAGGAAGCTGTCCTTGCACCGCCCGATGGTTGCCGGCGAGATGTACGTGGATGGAGCTTCATGCAAACGGCAGCGGAGCTGCATCCTCCTCCTCGGCCCGCAGAAGTAAGTGACCCACGCCTCCGGTTTACCTCCCCGACCACCAACAACGAGGTGGAGTACGGTTACCGATCTCGTGACTCCGCCGCAAAGGAATTGAAAGTGGACAAGGTCCAGATCTTCTGAGACTCCTGTGTCGTGGTAAACCGGTCCCGTGCGACACGAGGCCAAGGAGGATCGGATGAAGCAATACCGAGAAGGCAAGGAGATCTTGACCTCATTCGTGTACTTCAAGATTCATCGAATCCCACGAGGAAAATAGCCGAGCCGACGTCCTCGGCAAGTTAGTCACGTCATCAACAAGTCCACCAAAGGAGGAGGTTCATTCCAGAAGTATCGCAGAGTCCCACGTCGGCATCATCACCGAGATAGAGCCGAACTGGATGTCTCCCATAAAGGCCTATCTGGGAGACGGCGCACTACCTCAAGATCGGCTCGAAGCCAAAAAGATGATGGCGAAATCCCAGAAGTACCTCATGCACGAGGCGCCTCACCGAAGTCCTACCTTCAACCCCTCCTGAGATGTCTCGAGCCAGAGGAAGCCGACTACGTGCTCAATGAAATTCACCGAGGGTCTTGTGGAAGTCACATCGGGTCGCGAGCTCTCTCAAAGAAGACGCCGAGGTCGGATATTACCGGCCCACCCTTATTCAAGATTCGCCGAGCTCGTCAAAAGTGCTCGGTGCCGCCTTCACTCCACGGTTAAAAAGCTGCCTCAGACCGATCTAAGCAGCCTACAGAGTCCATGGCCTTTCATGCAGTGGGGGATCGACATCATTGGCCTGTTCGACCGAGCACCAGGTCAGCTTCGATACTTAGTCGTCGCTTTGGATTACTTCACAAAATGGGTCGAGGCTGAGCCACTTTCGAGCCTCACGAGCCGGAAGATTCAGACATTCGTGTGGAAGAACATAGTCTGCCGCTTCGGCATATCGCACATTCTGATCTCGGACAACGGCACCCAGTTCGTGGACAGAAATTTCAAGGAATGGTGTGAAGAGCTCCAGATCGAGCAACGTTTTACCTCGGTCGCACACCCGCAAGCGAATGGCCAGACCGAGGTGACGAACCGGACGATTGTGCAAGGATTGAAGAAGAGGCTAGACCGAGCTAAGGGTGATTGGGCTGAAAATCTCCCCCAAGTCCTCTCGGTCCTGCTGTAATCGACACCCGGACTTCGCATGGAGAAACCCCTTTTAGTTTGGTCTACGGGACCGAGGCCGTCATACCGGCTGAGATCGGCGCACCCAGCCCTCGCACTCTCCACTTCGAACAGGCCGGGAATGAGGAAGACCTACGTGCTAACCTTGATGCTCTCGAGGAGAAACGCGAGCTCGCCTTCATAAATGAAGTCAAGTACAAGGGTCAGGTCGCACGGTACTACAACAAAAGGGTCAAAGCCTCCGTGACTCCAAGTAGGTGACCTCGCCCTACTGAAATAATGAAGCCAGTAGAGCTGAGCGTCTTAACAAGCTGGATCCGACATGGGAAGGCCCATACCGCGTTCACGAGGACCTCGACAAAGGGGCTTACAAGCTAGCTCACCTATCCGGTGCACTTATCCCCCGAACCTGGCACATCACTCATTTAAGGAGGTACTTTACATAGCTTCGATTTCAGATCGGCATCATGTTAGTCCCTTTATTGTTTTGCCAAAATACGATGTTGATTACATATTCAATAAAACATTTGTTTTTCTAATGAATATTTCACTTCGTCTCATATTTATGTGAACATCCATTCGGATATACCACATCTAAACCTTCACAAGGGGACATCCTTACGAAGATGAAAAACCCACTAAGTAGGGTACTCACTATGCGCGCAAGCACTCGCAGATTACTCATTAAATTGAGCGCCTCAAAGCAAGGCATACAAGACTACTCATTAAATTGAACGCTCACACGCACGCATACTGATTACCCATTAAGTTGAATATCTACATGCGAAGACATCCGATCGGATCTCATCAAATTATGCCCTTTATTTGGGAAGATATGCACTCGGTTACACGCCTAAATGCATTAACGACTACAAACCGAGTTCCAAGTCATATACAAGTCAACCGGGCTTCCGAGCTCGTTCATGCCCCTTTATTTGGGAAGATATGCACTCCGGTACACAGTCTAAATGCATTAACGACTACAAACCGAGTTCCAAGTCATATACAAGTCAACCGGCTTCCGAGCTTGTTCATACCCCTTTATTTGGGAAGATATGCATACAGATCACCTAAATACATTTACGACCAAACGAAGTCCTAAGCTATGTTTGTACCTCTCGAGGGAAAACATACACTTCAAACGAGTCTAAATACATTTACGACTACATACTAAGTCTAGCTATATACAAACTCATTCGGCCTCCGAGCTCCACCTCGCCAGGTCTTGCTGAAGCTGCACCATTCCTGAACAAAATCACCAGCTCGGCGATGTACACTTGGAATGAACTCGGTGCCTTCGACCCGGTCGATGAGACCGGCCCCGTGGCCTACTCGGAAGCATCAAGCGTGCCGGAGACACCCGACCAAGAGGAGACTCGGTACCCCAAGGCCCGCTCCGGGACACTCACGCCTCGGGTCACCCCGACCTGGAAAGGATGAACTCCCACCCCAAGGCTTGTCGCCCGACCTGAAGTGCGACCACGCCCCCGACCGCCTCCTTCCTCGCAGACCTGGAGCACGGGCCGAGGTCCTCGCTCTTTTGAAAGTGGGCAGGCCAAACAATCGGAGCACTTCGGCATGATCAACATAGCCGCCCCCCTCGGGCGCCTAACGCTGGGCCACCACAGGCTCGTTGCGGGGCGGGGCAAGCGCCGTTTGCGCTGAGTTCGTGCCACGGGCATACTCCACGATGGAGTCGAGGCGCCTTTAAAGCTCTTGCTATTAGGCCCTCCTCGTCCTCAAACCATGCCCTCGGCGGCAAGCTCGCACTCGGTCATCGGCTTCGATATGGTGACCCCACCAGATTAGCGGATCACCTTCTCATACTCAAGATGCTCCTCCGAGATCCGAGCCGCCTTCCGTCGTCACCGAGCTGCTCTTAGATTGTATCGCGCCCACGAATCACGTCGGCAGATAATCCTGCCCCCCGGGCTCCAAGCTGAGCGATCCTTAGCTTAAGAGCCTCGTTTTCAGCCAGGAGACGAACCACTTCGCAGTCGGCCTCATGCAACTTCCCTTTCAGTTCGGCTGACGATGCCGAGCTGACATCCATGCTGGCTAGAACCTGGGTCAGCTCGGCAGACCGACTCCTCCAGTGCGTCACCTCTTCATCCTTCTCGGCCAGAGCACCTCGGACTTCTTTCACTTTGTCAGTAGGTCATGATCAAGTCCGATGTATTCAGAAATAAAGTGCTAAAAATAAACAAGACAATACACATTTCAAAATGTTGTGTTTATTACTCAAAAAGTGGGAAATTATTACAAGGGCTCGGGATCCTATCGACCCCTAGCTCAGCCTATTACATCAGTCCACCGACCTCGGGCTTGTTGCCGACCCGCCGACCTCCCCGCCCCTCGCCGATGCTCCCCTGGTTGGCCCTCCACCGGGAGCTCCAAGACCACCTCCTCCTCCACCTCCTCCTCAGCTTCGGCCCGCACCTCGGCAAGGAGCTCCTGGAGCTCGGGATCTTCGTCCTCCTGGTACTGGGCGACGACCTCAATCGTCAGGAGGATCGGACTGGACGCCAGGGCCTCCAGCACCGGGAAGGAGCCAACCCTGGAGATCACCCGGGCGTAAGCCTTGTTCAGCCTCGGAGGTCGACCTCGGTCCACCCATGCTCAACTTATCGAGTCGTGCATGGCGGCCGCCACTTCCCTGTGTGATCCGACACCATCTTCTACTTGAGCACGGCGGCAAGATCGGCAATAAAGCCGAGAAACTCTCCGACTCGATGAGCTCACTGGCAAAGGCCCTCGACAGTGGTCCCCGATCGGCCACCCTAGCACCCTCTCGTCCGCGAGCTCATTTTCACCCGCCACCTCCTCGAACCTCTTCGAGCTCCCCGGGCGGCCTCGCCCAAGCCCTCTCTTCGTATGCCTCAAGCAGAGCCCTCCCGCCTCGCCCGCCCCGCAGGCCGCGGCGGATCAAGATCCGCCCGCGCGGCAAGCTCCTCCCGCCCAAATACATACCGGCCGAGCTCTCACGACCAGCCCGGTGGCGAATCTGCAGCCCCCAAAGAACACGCCGCAGGCCCCCATCACCGAGCTCCCACCCTAAAAAGAGCAGCACTAGTTAATACAGATCGCAGAGCGGACAAATCCAAATGTGGAAGAACTTTTGTACCTCGGGGAGGGGTGCGGCCAAGCTTGAGGGCGGTACCCCGAACTCGAGGCGGCCCTGAGGCCGCGACTCCGATGCCGGGCTGGACCCCGCCTGAGGCCCAGTCATCAGTTGGCTCATATTGTCGACCTTCTTCGGACCCTTGGTAGGTCCAGCCCGCTTCGCCTTCTTCTTCGCAGGCTCCTTGCTCGGCGATCGTGAGCCCTCCTCTCCCCGCGGCTTCACCGCATGACGTAAGAAAGTCGTGTTAGCACAAAGAAAATCGACGATAAGGACTAAGAAGATGGGATGCCTCACCCCGTCCGCACCCGATCCCGACGCTCCGACCCATAAACACTCACCGGCCTTCTTCAGTCATCCTCGGTGAAACTTATGGATAAAATCTCACCAAGCGCTGCCAAGACCTCCTCCATGTGGCCCAAGGGCTTGATTTTCGTGTCCGTCATCGCATCGAGGCCCCACTCATACCTCGGATGCCCTCACCCCAGGAAGAAATACCTATTCCGCCAATGGGACACTTTAGAGGACCGCTACCTTAAATTTCAGCCGAGGAGACAGATAGTACACCTCCCATGGTATCGACACTAAAAAGCATCATACCTCGAATGAGAACTCCTCGGCAATGCCATAGCGGAGAGCCCTAGCCCCACCACCGACCTAATGGAATTCGATGTCAATCGACAAATGGGGATCCGAAATACTCTTGAAAGCTAAGAAAAATTGGGGCGGAGGATACCTAAGACCCGCCTCAAACTATCTACATATACGGTAATAAATCCTCCGGAGGGCCATCGCCTATCATCCATTTGCGCAGCACCACCACGCCTCCTCCGGATCCGATATTCCTTTACTACTTCAAAAGCTCCTCCAAAGTCAAGCTCGACCGCCACGCCCACCCTAAGTCCGTCCCATACCGATGATATCAAGGAACCCAGACTAAGTCCTATGGACTTACCAGCGGTTATAGCACATGTAGTCCTTTACATCGGGGAAGTGACGGCCGTAACCCGAGGCGTAAATGTAACTTTCGGAGCGAGAAGACGAAGAAGATGAAGAAAACATACTTACTTTTCACGGAATATATGGCTCCTTCAATGAGATCGGGAAGAAGTCGGAAAATTTCTCGAATTTTATCTCTCAAACAAAGCGTCGAAGGGAAAGTGAATGATTGCCTCATTTGGACCTATTTATAGGACAAAGGGCACCTAAAAACTGCCGGTTCAACTTTCACACGTGCCTACCCGCGATTGGATGTGGATGTCACGCGCGCACGCGGTTCGAGCGCCCAACTGCCGCCTGGCGCGTATGACGTACTCTACGGTAAGACAGACCGCAGTCTGATCATGTGATGATTACGTTGACTTTAGACGGCCCGAACCTCGGACTTCCTCCAAGAGGCAGTCACACAGGCCCGACCTCGGCTTTCCTCCAAGAGGCAGTCACTCAGGTCGGACCTCGGCGTCCCGCCAACGGGCATCGCCCCCTACAAGAACCCCCCCCATCCAGCTCGGACCTCGACGTCCTCCAGAAGTCGGCGCCGCTCATGCCACACCTCGGCATCCCTAGGAGGACGGCGCCACTCAGACGCACCGTCATCCCTACCCAGTCGCCCACTCGTGTCGGACCTTGGCGTTCTCGAAGAGTGGTGCGCCTCAGGCGGACCGGTGTAACCCACACAGGGTCGCTATCCGTGCCTGACTTGACTTCCTTTGCGTAACACCTTTGTCGAACGACGCGCGACTCCACCTCGGTCCCCAACAAGCGACGCACGCCCGAACGCCAAACCATCTACCTCGGTTCAATCCAGCGAACTGCTCAATCCCGACACCAAAAGAAAAGACAAAACCTTCGACAAACAACCTCGGTAGAGCAACATCCCACCTCGGCAAAGCGCGCTATTCGCTTCACCCCGCATGGTTGTTACTCGACTATTCGTGGCTATGATGGGATATGACCCAACCGCCAGCCCACCGCCAGCCCAAACGAGCTGGGCCCGACATCACGACCGTGCCCACGCTTAAGCGAAAAGGCCCACCCTCTCGAACCCCATTCGCCTCCACCTCCTCATCGTCACAGCACCGCCTACATGGAAGGCGAGGGCCCCACGCACGCCAAGGAAGAGTCCCTATACGCCTGTAAGAGTCCCTACATGGAAGGGATAGAACACGCCTTTAGGGTCTCTTGATATGTATAAATAGAAGGAAAATCGACATGAAGGGTTGACAACTTATTGAATGCTAAGAGCTTGTAACTACACTCACCGTACTCAAATCATAGTGAAAGTATTGAGGAATCACTCCTCCGTGGACGTAGATCTCATTAACGATCGAACCACGTAAAAGCCTTGGTGTTCTTTATTGCTTTACATAAATCTCGCATACTCACGTAACTAGATTTATCACTATTTTATGGATATAGAAGGTTGATATATAGTTATTTTATTTATTGAGCGAAAAGCATTCGTCGACAAGTTTGAAACATACAGAAAATTAAATTCACAATAAAGATACACAAATTGAAATACAAAATTACATAAAATAACTAAAACCAAATAAAATACATAAAATAACTAAAGATAACAAAAATTATGTTCCTAATAATCAGAAAGATCGGAACCTCCAATGACTATTTTAATTCAGATAATTATGTAATTTACTTTTTTTCATTTGTGTAAGTTTTAATTATGTTTATTTTTGCATTAATGTAAGTTTTAGTTATGTTTTTTTTTTGCATTATATATTATCAAGTTTTAATTATTTCTTTATTTGCATTAATATATTATTTGTTTTTAATATAATTATATAAGATAGTTTTATTTTAAATTTATTGTAATATAAATTTTACAATTATTTAAGATTGAATAAATAAAGAAGAATATCATGAAATATTCTTTTTTATTTTACCGTAAAACAGAGTATATGGTTGAGAATGAAATTATGTGTATACTGTAAAATAGAGATACAACTATTGTCTTTTTTATATAATGGTTGGACGACAATTATCTAGATTCAATATGGACAATTAAGAATATTAAATCCCTTAATTGAGATAAAACTAAGTAAAGCAAGTAACGCTGTATTTGGACGACAATTATCTAGATTGAATATGAATTGTTCCCTCTAATTTTTTTCCCCAATTAATAGAGAAATTTTAAAGGCCGCGTCATTGTGGAGTCGAACTTGAGACCTTTGGCCTCGACTAAAATTATTTCTTGTAATAGCTAGGTGCAATAAGGAAATAAAAAACATAAAATATATGAGAGAGTTACAAGTAAAGGTTTAATTATATTACTTTAAAACTCAATTAAGGGATTTAATATTCTTAATGATCATTGCTCTCTGGATAAAGATTTCAAATGAAACTCTACATAGAGATACATTTCACAGCCTCACTCTTTTTTTTTTTTCATTTTATTTGTTTCTTTCTTAAAAGATCTAACGTTAAATATTTTTGATGATATAATCTCAGATCTTATTAAGAAATTATAGTTTGGTTTGAGAAAAATGTGAAACACCAGAGACGATTCCATGTGAAACTATAGCACGACTTCAGTATCACGCAAAGTTGAAATTTCACCCTCCGCAATTCATTGCCCATCCACCGACCAAAACGCTCACTATATGATCACGAATAATAAAGGAAATAAAAAAAGCGTTAAAGCCCAACAATAAAGTATTATTAGAATATCTCTTAAAAAGAGTATTATTAGAATAAATAATTTTGTGCTGCTAAAGGTTTCAGTTGGTTGCCATTTGCAGCTCCTTAACTCCCTCTATATATTATTATACACACGCTTTTCAAATCCGACGCGCTCCTAGATCTCCACATATATTTCCCTCTCTTTCTGGCAGTTCTTCACAAGAATTTGGTGACTCCCGGATCTTATTTTCTGCCTCCTTGATCTTCTGTTGTTTTGGAACTGCTTTAATTTTTTATATATTGGCGTCGGTCCGACTAATTAGATTAGAGTACGTAAAGATTTGAAGTAAGTTGGATAAACGGGTCGTTCCTTTTTTGTTTTATGGCTGCTTGACATTCTTTTTTGCTTAATCTTGACCAATTTTTATCCTTTATATTGGGCGTGGTAAAGAATTGAACAATGACTGATTTGATCCCACAATCTATGATATGATTGGTGAAACTCCAGATCAGGGAAAATGAGCCCTCATTATCTATCTTTTTAGTTGCTTGGCCGATTTGGTGATTCTAGAGTTAGTGGAAAGATTGTATCTTTTGTTCTAGTTTCTATCTATTATTCTATTGGTGGAATAATTTTCTTTCCAATAAAGTGGCTTAATTTAGTTTCTGGACTTCATGTGCTCACTTTGATGAGATTTAATCGTTACTGTTCTAAATTCGGCCATTTTTGATGTGGATCTGTTTCCCGGACGACAGAATGTACTTTGATGTGCAATGTCGCTGTGTAAAGGTTCCAAATGTTTATTCTATGCATTCAAGTTTAGTCTTTTGCTGATTTCTGTCTTTTACTGTTTTCATATTCAACAAAATATATTTTGATAAAACCCTAAGTGCAGGAACGTTTCATATTTGGACCTATATTAGATTGGAAGATACTTTTTTTTCTATAGATCGGTGTGCTCATTCAACCCTCTTCATATCTTAAGATCTTCATATTTTGGCTACATGCTGATAATGTTTTCTGAACTCAAGCCCACATATATTAAGTTCTTTTCTGTCTAATCTAAGTAGTGGCTGATCACCTTAACGGGATTGAGTTTGTTCGATCTCCATTCCGTGTAAAGTTTCTTGTTTATCCATTTTCCCATTTGAATTAGTTATAAATATTTCTGAAAGAGATCTCCACTTAAATTAGAAATATTTCTGAAAGAATAGGGCATTCGCTTTTATGTGACTTTTATCCTATCAATCTAACTAACAATTTCTCTGCAATATAGGATTCTTGCTTTCTTTTAGTTCTGCAATGTAATCCAATAAGAGCATGCATCTAACTGCAATTGGCATTTTTTCTTGCCTTCAGATAATTCACCAGAAAATTTGCGGCTGCTATGGGGACTGTTGTAGATGCTGCGAACAAGGTATTTTCTTTCAATCTGGTTGATTGTAGTTCTTGCGATATCCTATTTTTCAAATTTATTTAAACAAATAATTAGAGCTAATAGCATCACTAATGGGAGAAGTAGAATACGTTCCAGAAAACATGTTAAATATCCTTGGACTTTCCAGTTGCAATTAATTAAGAATAGCACTTTACATAGATATGTGGATCTCATATCTTGCATGAAATTCACATTATTTGTTCAGGAAGCAAACGGAAGTACACCAACCAACAAGAAGGTCACTGTTGTGTTTGTTTTGGGTGAGTACTTCTCTATCCAAAAATTTCTGTGCATATGTTGGTTATATAAGTTAGTATTCCCATTCAAGCTAGTCAAAAGATCATCAGACTGTATGCATTATCTGTTTTCCTCTCACTGGTAGGTTTGCATGGCTCTCATCTATGTAAAAACCTTTATCTTCACTAAGAGTTCTCTATTGATGCTATCTTGATACATATATGCTTTTGCTCTTTCAGGTGGCCCAGGCAGTGGTAAGGGCACACAGTGTGCAAACATCGTCGAACATTTTGGTTATACTCACCTGAGTGCAGGTGATCTTCTCCGAGCGGAGATAAAATCTGGTTCTGAAAATGGGTATAACTTTTTTCCAACACAAATGATATTTATTTCTGGATTTATTTATTTTTTCTTTTTCTTACAATTTTTCTGATTACCTGTAGTACTATGATTCAAAACATGATTAAGGAGGGAAAGATTGTACCCTCAGAGGTCACAATCAAGCTTCTTCAACGAGCAATAGAGGAAAATGGAAACGACAAGTTTCTTATTGACGGTTTCCCACGTAATGAGGAAAATCGTGCAGCATTTGAGTCTGTAGTAAGTCTATGTTTACTTTACATATGCATATCGAGTTCTTTATATACTTGTTGTTTTCCTTGGCTGTAGAATCCATGGTCACAGTTTGTTATTTCTTTCCGTAGACTGGCATTCAGCCAGAATTTGTACTTTTCTTCGACTGTTCAGAGGAGGAAATGGAGAAACGCTTGTTGGGTAGAAACCAGGTTACATAATTGATTAGTATCCTAATCAACTTTCTACCATTTTTCTGTCTTCTTCTAGTTTTATGTATTTATCTTCACCCGTTTCTTTGTTTTTTTCCTGCATAGGGTAGGGAAGATGATAATACCGAGACAATAAGGAAGAGATTTAAGGTCTACATGGAATTTAGTCTCCCAGTTATTGAATATTACAGTGCAAAAGGCAAGGTTAAGAAGGTAATTTAGTCTCCATTTGTACTTTTATTTGTGTAGTCAGAAGAAGTCAAATACTGATACTTGATGTTTCTTCGGATTTAGATTGATGCCACGAGACCGATTGGAGAAGTTTTTGAGGCGGTCAAAGCAATTTTCTCCTCACCTAAGGTAAGCATCACTATACTTAGCAACTGGAGAAGTTTTTAAGTGAGGATAATTTGGTTGGTACTGTTTCTGGTTTGGGAGATAAGCTGAGTTGGAATCTACTTAGTAATACGATGGACATCCTTTGCAGCCATAATTCCTATATAATAATTTTTCTTTCGTTTGACACAGGTTGCTGCTTGATTCTGCTACTTCACTCATCATTTTTCACCAGATATCAGTGTAGGTAATGATATACTAACTGCTTGAGATGCTGCAGTTTGTGAATAGATCCATTTGTCAAAAAACAGCACTCAGATATAGCAAGTAATATAATTTTCTCCTCAAAAAAAGAAAGTTATACAATACTGTACCTCAGAATCCTATTCTGCAAATGTTACAATAATGCACCTCAGTTTACACTGTTCATGTCATAATATTTATGCGTGTAAGTTATACATTATAGATGGTATTTGAAGTATGTTTTCCATTTCTCCACACTGCTAGCATTTGCATAATCACGTATACTCTCAACTTGGCCGTTTATATAAAACCCGTGTATTTATACAGAAAATGAGTTCCTATTGTCATTGGTATTTTATTGCAACTATTAATTACCCTTGGTATCATTTGCTCAGTTTTATTGGTTTTTTTCTTGGGCAGGCACTTCTGAAACATATGGTTTGAGAAAGTTTGGTGTTACATTTCTTCCCCTTGAGGTGGAGGGGTTACATTTTTCTTTTCGTTCGTTTGTAATGTTATGAGGTTTCATGCCTCTATATTGTTTTACCATAGTGTCTCAACGAGGTTATTGCCTCTATATATGCTCATATCTAATACGGCAACTGAATTCTCCCATGTTATCATATTTCCTAGTAATAAGATTGCTACATATTCACTTATAACTTATTTGTTTGCTCCAAATTTGAAATGTCATTTCAGCTGCTCCCCCTCTCTCATTTAGCATAGCAATGGAGAAATATACTTCTATAGTTTAAATAAGCAACCAAATACTTAGCTCAATACTTGAAGGATTTACCAAGTGTTGAAGAGAAGAAAAGTACCAAACACTGTGAATTAATCAAGCATTTTACAGATTACCATAACATGAAAAACTCATCTCTGCACCACATTGATCGTAACACACCCAAAACGACATGAACTTGCTCATCGACATTGCACCCTGCTAAAAATCAGTATGCTGAATTTCTCACGAGTAACAGGACCAGAGGGGCCTTCGATGCTTAAAGATTTCGACAGTTGGAGAGATTCCACGAACGAGAAACCTATTCCTTCCACTCTTGTTTTTTCAGAATGCTTCCAGCCACCAGACACCAACATATTCGAATCACTAGCAGCCATTTTTGAAGTTCTAATCAACGAATAAGATACCATTCTCTTGTATGGTATCAAAAATAATGGCAAGTCTGCCCTCAATTCTTTCATTCTTCTTTGGCTCAAACGCGACTGCATACACATCAGCTTCCTTGGATCTCTCAGCAATCAGATTTCCTATAACTCTGCATGCATTGTTGTTGGTGAATGGTGAGGGATGGCAGCGCGTTCCTAAGATCCTTGGCGTTTGTAGTGGCAACGGATACTACTTTGCTGGTTCCTCGATGCATCACTTTTGCATGGATAAATCGTTTTGAGAAGAACACATTCAGCAGAAACGGTCTCATATACATATCTGTCCTCTGTTTCTATGACTTCCTGTTAGGCCTCTTGGCAGCTTCGCTACGAGATCTCCATGTCCAAGCAGCTTGAACAACGACGCCCTTTAAATGATCACAAAAGATCAGACTACACGCCACAGAAAAATGCAGCAAGGAGATGGACAGACAAAGACAACAATAATGCAGAATCCCGTTCACAGTTCTAAACAAACACCTTCGTTTCTAATGGATCAAATTCCAGCAAGATGTGATCATGAACGCCCTGCCCCTTGGAATCTATATATAGATCAATAACATGACATATATGCGTTTGTCTATCAAAGAATGACAAATTCTATGTGAATGCCCCAATTGAAAATGTAATGCACCTTATCAATCCGTAGTCACTTAATTAATGGAAATCTCTCCATTGTTATAGTGTAAATAATTCAAGCCTAATATACGGAACTAGGATTCATTCTGCCGCAAGAAATAATCTTTTTTTTTCTCCCACAAAACTGCAATTGTACTTCAATTAAACAAGGCCAAATTCTATGATTTATCTAATGTCATTTTGCATCTCAAAAACATGAAATTGATCTAACTTCAATAGTTTTCCTACTCTCTAGCAGCAAATGCGATGCTACGGCTCAGTTTTACCAGGAATTTTCACGTAATACACGCGAGTATGTGTGTTACTATCGAAAAGTAATGATTCTGAAAAAAATAAAAACAAAAACAAAAACTGGAATATAAATCGAAAAGGGCAATTTAGTGGAAGAAAAAAAAACCTGTCTCGGAGTGCGAGTTGAAGAGGAGGGAACTGAGCTAGTTGTGGCAAGTTTCATGTTGGGGAAAGAAGATGACCATGAGAGAAAAGCGCGGGCATCTCTTTTAGCGGAGGGGAGAGAGATAGATAAGGGCGGAATCACTGATATGCAAGTAGCCATTTCTTCTTCCTCTTCCTCTTTCTTTTTTTTCTAATTAAATACAAAAATTTAAAATTACATATTCGAAGTCAAGACCTTCGACATCAGGTATTACCCATTCTACCATTACACAACACTCACACATTTTTTTTTTAATATAAAAATTTTAAAGACTACATCACGGTGAACTTGAACCCGAGATCTCGACCTCGGGTATTAACCACTCTACTACTAAGTCAACACACACCATTTATTCTTCTTTTGATGTTGAAAAGAATGAGCAGAGGGGGGAATTGCTGGATTTTTGATTTTTCAGAATGAAATATGGAGTAGGCCTGTTGGGCCACTATTGTATAGGCCCGCAATTGAAAACGAAATCAAGGCCCATATTTGACAATGTTTTTACTTTCGCTGTGAATGAATTTTGATAAACAATTATGAGGGATCGAAAACATGGAATATGCTAATTTAGAAATATTTTATTATTTAGTTGTTGATACCAATATCTTGGTGCATTTCTTGTTAGATGATCTCCACATTTAGATCTATTATTAATTTTATATTTGATTGGAATCCATCACTAACGTGAAAATACGATATTATATAACTCACACTTTCTTATTTAATCCTAATGTATGAGTTATGGTGATAGTAATTGAGGTTGGGAACAAAAGTTAAAACGGATTGACGAAACTCTTATCAAATTCATTAACCAAATAGTTGTAATAAATTTTAGGGAAAATACATATCATAGTCTAATAAATTGACTTTATGACAATTTTAGCTTAATAATTCAAATATCTCAATCAAGCCTAAATAATTGAACTTTATGAATCCTTAAGTGATTTTTTATGTCGGAAAGTACAGTCGGTACCGAGAAATAACATATAGAAAACATCAGTCAGAAACGATGTTTGAAATTACTTACAGACTATATGTCATTTCCGGTGTCAAATATGTTTTCGGTGCTAAAAAATTACTTACGATTTAAAATTATGATAAAATTCAAGTCATTAGACTTGATTAAGGTATTTTTTTTCTCCCACAAAACTGCAATTGTACTTCAATTAAACAAGGCCGAATTCTATGATTTATCTAATGTCATTTTGCATCTTATCAATTTATTAAACTAAAATGATGTGTTTTCCCTAAATTTTATATAAAAACTTTTTATTCCCACTATATATGCTTCAAAGTAAGCAAGGGGGCTAGGGGAGCCTAGCCCAGTCCTTTAGTCTTAATTCTATTTGTAGAGTATTTTCAATACTAAACTACTGATTACTTATTCGTACCACAGATAAAAGCTTTATTGACAGATCACAATTTCGTCAGTTGGAAAACATGCAAACTAATTGTTTTTTTAATTCCTCTAAAAAAATCTTTAGTTAAAATCATTTATTATAATCAGGGTGTTGCTCATTGACCACACTAGTAATAATATCTGAGGGAATAGAAAAGAAGAGAAAAATATAAGGAAAAGGTCAATTAATTTCAAACAGTCCCAGCACGGCCCTCTATTTAATTTTTTAATTTTCTATCAAATTCCGACTTCCTCTTTGACTATCACATTCTACTCAAACATGACCAAACATTTGACTTCTATTTTCTCATCTCCCATTCACAAAAGATCACCGTTCGTTTTTCCAAATAATTTAGCACCAATCACCATTCTAATTCAACAATATCCACGACTTTTACCATAGAATTAATTCTTCTCCGTTACAACCTTAATCCAGTGCCCTCACCATAACTATATAAGCAAGTTATGATCAAGATCCATCCTCAAATTAGCCAAGAAAAAAAAAATCACAGCTTTTTACACACAAACGCATCTCTCACTTCAACATGGAGAATCAACAACTTGCATCATTCGCAGCCAACATGGCCGCCACCTTTCTCAAGAAATTTTCCTGCCAGGAGGCGCGGCTTCCGGCCGCTGCTGTCTTCGACGAGAGCTCAGAGACTGATCACTACTGCTCCATATGCCTAAACGACATACGCGGCGGCGACGGCTACCGGAAGCTGCCGGAGTGTGGCCACAGCCTCCATTCGAGGTGCATCGACGTATGGCTGCAATCGCACTCGACGTGCCCTCTTTGCAGAGCTCAACTGCCTCAAATTATTTCACTCAATCAAAATCAATACGAGTGGAATGATTTCGTGTCCACATTTTTGGTGTTGATTAACGATTTTCTGCACAAAATGTGCAACCCTCTCAATGATGAGCTCTCTTCCATGCTGTGCGCCAACATTTCTTAGACGATTTGGTTGTTTCTTGTGTTTTTTCCCCCTTAATTCTTTGTATCTAATTATATTTGTTGAAGTTTGCACTCAAAAAACAAAGACGAATGGATTTATTACATTATGATATCAACGACGTTTCGTATAATTGCAATATATAGTGAATGAAACTAACAGAAATCAAATTGATGGAGCTTGAGAATCAAGTCCAAACATGATATATGTAGTGAGAAATAGAAATTCCACAAGAAAATACATAATAATAGTTTGATAAATATGAATTTATTTGGGAATGGTTGTAGGGCGAAATCCATGTTTGATAGCAGCCTCCCAAATTTTATCGACGTCGAAAATGGAGCTGCCGCACTCGTGCACGCCCCATCCTTCCAAGGCGTGCAGTATTCCGGCGATACGCGCAGCGCTCATTACTTTTCTCGGCAGCCAATTCTACCAAATTTCGGACAAGATAAAACAATCCTTAAGAATGTCGAAAACAGAGCAACCAAAAGCTAACTGGTCTCAAAACGAGTGTACAAACCTCACAGGAATGCAGATTTTGGAGGGAGGGAGGGGCGACCATGGAAGGAGTATGGCAGTAGAAGGCGTCGTCACGTGCCTTCTTCGGCGGGAAATGGGAGAAAGGGATGAAGAGAGTCCCCTTTGGTGCCTTGAGCTGCTCTTCTTTGGATAATCCATCTCCAACTATCCATACCTGCGACCAATTGTAGTAGAAATAATAGTGTGATTTCTTTTATTTCTTGAAAAAAATTGATCAAAATCATTCCACAACCAAGGACTAATGCTCACCTTCTGAGTGTAACTTTTGGACAGTGCAACTTCACCCCCGGTTGTTGCAGATAGTTTAAGCTGCTCGTTTTCATAGAATGTTGCAACCTGAAACAATATCAAACCGATAAGCCGGTATGTTTTTTCACCTTAATGCCCTGTTGGAAAAGCGATATGTTTGTAGAGAAAGAGAGACCTGAATGCCCCGGCGAAACAAAGCAGATACAATAGGGAAAGCAAGTTTGGTGAGAGCGCCTCGGAGTAGGATTTCTGATGTTCCTTTGGGAATGCTGTTTAGGACAATAGCTACTGCTAGACTGCTCCCATCAACGACTTTTGTTTTTAGTTTAGGGTATCTTTCAATAAAAAGTGCCCCACTTCTGTTCAGCTCCTCGCTCTGAAAATTTACATAGACTTGCCTGATTAATGTCAAATTAATTAAGGTTGTTAAGCTGTTACCAAGACTTGCCTGATTGAGCAATCCCAAGCCTATAACCTTGGAGCCTCGTAAATCAGCTTCGAGTATGGCTTCTTCGATTAAGGTATTGATACCTTGTCCTTGCCATTTTAGGGCATACTACAATTAATGTAAAGAATTAGCAAATGATGATGAACTCAACAGAAACAGACAACATGGCATGCGTTTACCTGTATGCTGTAACGTGGGACAGTCCATGTCTGGAGCTTGAGTTTCCCTAACAGATTTCTCTCCACAAGAAACGTGCCGCCATAGAAGAAGTTGAGCATAACGGACAGCCACGACAGCGGCCACATGAACCACGTGCTCCATTTCCACTCCTGAGGCCTCGAAGCGAACGAGGCGAACCCCACTCGGAGATGGAAGATAGATTCCGGCGTGGTGAGGTGCGTCAGGTGCACGACGTCGGGAGATTCCTGCTGCCTCTCGAGCGAGCTCTCGTACAGAGCGTCGGAGGATCTGTCGGTGGTGCCGTGGATGTAGTCGTACAGCGGCATGAACAGGGAGTAGTTGGTCCGAAATTGAGTGTGGTGCAGTGAGTGAAATCTAGTAACAAATAATATGTAAGAACGTGTGCGTAGAGTTATGTAGTGATTGTGGAAGTGGAAACTTACGAGGGCGTATACATCAAGTATTTGAGAGGAGGGAAGATGGAAAAGGGCCATTTAGGGATGAACTCGAAGTTGCAGTGCCCCATATTGTTCATCAGATCAATGTAGGTTATGTATCCAAACAGAGACGCTAACGAAGCTGTGCCGTTAAACAGAGTTCCAAGCAGTGGAATCGCAAACAGCAGAAAATACGCTATGTGCTCTGCAAATGGATGTATCACAGCTGCCACAACACAAATTTCAAAAATGCCGTTTCTTCCCAAAAAAAAAAACAACAGACACACACACAGAGAGTAAGCTTACATGAAATAGGCTCGGTGACCATGGAGGAGTGGTGGTGAGAGTGGTATCTAGAGTAGAGATAGTGGTGGTGGAGAGCTCTGTGTAGCCAGTAGTAAAGGTACTCGACAGGGCCGGCGTGGAGCAACGCCGTCATAATCACGCCGTCAGTCCTCCACGCCGGCAAGGAAGAGGAGACTGGCATGTAGATGAAAATGTAGAAGAGAATTCCGTTAAGCAGAATCTGATCATCCCTGCAAGAAATTAAAACACATGAATCATCAAAAGCAGTTAAAATTGTTGAAGGCTAAATAAGAAGAGAAGAAAACCAGTTGCTTTCTCTGTCAACTTGTTCGAATTCGATGCCTCTGTCGACGATCCTGTTGTTGCCTTTAGCAGTTCTGTGTCGAGAGATGGAAATCCATAATTGGTCGTGGAGAGCTCTTGATAGTAGAAATGGAAGTATGAGCACATAGGTGTAGTCCAGCTCATTTTGGCCTTTTGTAGCAAGATGGTAGAGGCTGTGGATTGCCCATGGAGCCAAGATGATATGCTACAACATGGATCTTTCATCAAATATAATACCAGATTCAATCATAAAATGGCTTATAGCTAGAGCTACCTAGATCTTTGTGGGTTTGAAGAGCTTCATAGTGTAAGTCTTTTGTTTTTATTTAATATTTTTTAATCTATAAAGTCAAGATAAAAACTAAAATAATACAAAAAAAAAGGTGCAGTGAGAAATAGATTGGCGTACCTTGAATCTTCCAAGAGGCTCCCATGGCCAGTCCGTGAGCAACCCTGGTTTTGTAGCCATTTTGAGTCTGACTACCTAAACCTCTATTGTTTCTTCTGTCTTAGTATCAGCCCCTTATATAGGGAAAAATACGACGCTGCTTTTTATAAATATTAAAATAAAACTGAGTTGAAGGCAATATATATGTACAGTATAATCCAGTTTTTCTCTGTTCCATCTGTTGGGATCGGATCGAAAAAAGGAGCGGGAATTATAATTTTTTGAAATATTAAATGAAAAAACAATTATTTTATTCCAATGATTTTGATGACTTCACGTTAATACGATGTAAGACAAGAATGATTGAATCGGTTCATAACTTTTCGCACGCCGTTTGATTTAGAGATTAGAAGCAATCAGTTGCTCGTCTTCCATATTCGCAGGAATCCAAATGTCTCACCTCTATCAAGTCCACACTTGATAGAACGAATCAAATGATAGTTTTTCGCTAGTAAAACTGAACACACTATTGAGTTGAAAAATCAAAAAGAAGAAAAGAATTGTAGGATAAAAGATGAAGATACACGTTCCTTTCTTTTAAGGAATAGAAACCATCCTTATTAAAATATAAGAAACGTTTCCGCTTAATGATCATTGATTTCCATATCAATGATAATTAATCTCCATAATTGAGGAATTAATTCCCATTTTCTTTTATCAACGTCTCTTCTTATTCTTCTCTTTATCTGGTCTATATATGGATTACTTTTAATCGGATATAGTTATATATATATGATTTTTCTAGATTCAAAATTAATCTAATTAATTTTATATCTATTTAAATTAATCTAATTAATTTAATATATAATTAGACTTGTTAATCCAATTATATTCAACTAAATAAATTTAATTGAATATCTAATTTAATATATGAAATTAGAACAAATCTCAATTAATTAATCACCATTAATTAATCAGATTCAACTATTGAATCAATTCAATTGACACGTTCTAGTTTTTTTTGTGTGACCCTCTTATGTTCACGACTAGCACTAGTAATAGGCTTGTAACAAATTACAACTAAACAAATAACATTTATTCAATTTATCCAATAAATTAATTCGCTTGAAATTAACTCCTTAATTTCAAGAACATATAATCTATGAGACATCTAGCAAGTAACATGACCACCTAGCACTAGGTGAAATAGCGAGTAAATCTATTTTAAATATGAATCATCATATACATACGGTCCTTCTATTATCTAATCCTCAAATTGGATATTGAGTATGGAACTAAATCGAAAAACTCAAAATAATCCAATAGTTATATTTTCATTCAAATTCAAATAACTCTTTAATAAATCATCATTCATCGCGCCTTGGCCAAGATCTTTGAGTTATGAACAATGAAAACTATAAGAGATTCTCTCGTCTTAAACAAGTAATAGATTCTTTATCGACTACGCATTAATCTAGACATGCACGGTTTTTACGAACCGCGGGCCGGCCCTAGGCCCGGCCCTAAAGTCAACAGTTCGGGCCGGACCGGCGGTCAACCGCTGAACCGAACCGTGAGCTAGGGCTGGGGCGGGCTCGGTTCGGTAATCGGCCCGAACCGACGGTTAACCGCGGTCCGAACCGGCGAGCTTTGGATGGAACCGCGGTCCGGTTATAGCCGTTGGAACCGCGGTCCGGCCTAAACCGTGGTCCCAACGGCTAAAAGCGGCTAGAAAGCGGCTATTTTCTAATTTCACCCCAAAATCACTCCTATAAATATATCCATCATCCTAACTCTATCCTCACTTCAATCTCTCATTTCTCAACCTTAATTCACTCATTTACATCTAATTTTCAAGCTTTCAAGCTCTCATTCTCACTCTCAAACTCGATCTCTCAAGTTCTCAAGCTCTCTCAATCTCTCGTTCTTATTCTAAACTCTCAAACTTTCTCACTTCATCAATCATCATGTCTTTCTTTAAGCGATTAAACAAGGGAAAGGAAAGGCCGCGATGAAGGAGCTCCAGTGAGGAGAAACATTCCAACTCAGCGTTCACGAAGGGCCTTAGCGGCGGAGGAAATCTCAAGGTAAGTTGCGAAGGTTACAAGCGAAGAAGATGCTCGATTTTATGAAATGGTGCATCGAATGGAAAGAAGTCCCAATTTCGGTGGCGTGGCTCGAGCGACCAAGGCGGCGATGAAGAAGGCGAAGAAGGCGGCGAAGAATATGGCGACTTTGACCAAGATCGCCGCCACAACCACCAAAATCAAAGGAACTTAAGTCAAGCGTTTTGTGAAGCACTTTAAATGCGTAAATTTTCGTTTCTTACAAATTAGTTTCACAATTTTAATTTCATGTTCATAGTTCTTACAATATCTTGTTATATTTTCTTTAGAAAAGTGGAAGTCTAAGCGAAGCACCTCTTCCCGACGATTCGAAAGAGATCGTTGCTTATTGCAACTATTGCACGAAAACCTACAAATGGATCGAGAAAGGAGGTTACGGAACGCTAAATAGGCACATGGAGGTTCTCATCCTCATGAGTATGGAATATCAGCGAACCAAGCTCAAATTAAAACCCTTCTCAATATTCTACAACAGTGCGTCCACTTTATTTAAATTTGATAAGGAAAATATGAAGATCGATGGCTAGATATTGTGCTATGGAAAACTCCCTTTTAATTATGCCGATAGAGTTACGTATGAAGAATGTTATAAAGAGGACTTGGTCCTAATGCATGCAAAGTTAGTAGAAGTATTATGCTTAAGAAGATTAGGAGACAATGCATGGAAAAAAACATGATTTAAAGAAATATTTGGTTCGTTTAGGTCATAAAGTTTCTATTTGTGCCGATGTTTGGACGGATGCTTATAATAAGAATTCTTATATGGGTATTACTTGTCATTGTATTGATTCGAAATGGGTTATGCAAAACGTTTAATTGCTTTTAGAGAGTTTGAAGAGCCTCATAATGCTTTAGGTATTGCTAATATTATAATTGGTGTGTTAAATGAGTATTCTTTGATTAATAAATTTTTTCCGTTGGTTTTGATAATGCTTGACAAACACCGCTAGTATTCCTCAACTTATTGAAGCATGCGCACCTTCTTTTGAAGGAAAATACTTTCATTCTAGATGCATTTGTCATATTTTAAATTTATGTGTTCAAGATGCACTTAGTATTTTCAAGAATCCGTTAGTCTATTAGAGATGCTATCAAATGTTTGCACGTTTCAAAAACTTATGGGAAGAAATGGCAAAATATTGTCGTATAAAAATATTGCTTATACATGTTTCAAATGGATGTTTCTCATCGTTGGAATTCTACTTATGAAATGCTTAATAGTACTATTTCATATAAGGGTCATTTATGTGATTTTTTAGAAAAGAGTTTACATCTATTCAATTACATCTTAATGAGTCTCATTGGGATGCTTGCATGGATTTATATCGATTGTTAAAGGTATTTCATGGTGCAACGAAACAATTATCGGGAGTTTATTATTGCACTTCGTTATGGTTTTAGAACATTGCATGCATATTGCCATGTCTTTTCGTAGTTGTTTTAGTAAACCATCTTTATGTGGTGTAATTTATTTTATGGTTCAAAAGTGGCTAAAATATTTTAGGGAGATACCTACAATTTTTTGCTTGCTAAGTGTTTAGATCCTAAATGGAAATATGATGGTACTTGTCGAATGCTTAATGTTTATTATGATGCTTTTAGGCAAATGGATTTTCAAGGTGCTAGTATAGAAGGAGAATTAGTTTATTTTGATCTCCGGATGTAGATCAAATCAAATATAATCTTGAAAAGAATTTAAGAAGTCTTTTCAAGAATATAGGTCGAAATATGGTAGTGATGATGATATTCAAACTCCACTTCCTTCTTCTATGATGTCTTGATTAATTTTCCTTTTGATATGAATGAGTTTGATCCTTTGGTGCAACAAATGACTTGATGTACCAAAATAGAACATTGAAAGGCCGAGAGGACAAGGTAATAGTGAATTAGATATATATTTGCAAACTCCTTTTGTCTTTGGTGTTGAAGATAGCGGTCCTTCGATCGATGTCTTGAAGTGGTGGTCGAAGAAGAGGTACCCAATCCTCTCAATCATGGCAAAGGAGTTATTTGCCGTCCGACATCCACCGTATCCGTTGAACAAGCATTTAGCATTGGAGGACTAATGCTTGATCAAAGAAGAAGCAACATGAAGCCGTGAACATTGAAGCTACAATGTTGCTCGATGATTGGTGTAGGGCCGACCTTAGAGCTCAAGAACCACAATGGGAAGATGGTAGCGAGGCGAAGACGAGGCCTTCACCGAAACGGATCGATCGGAATCGGGTGCGGAGACGGAGTAGAGCATTTAGAAATTAAAAGAACTACATGGACTTTGATTATCTATGATTATGAGGATATGTAGGCAACTCAATTTTAGAAATTAAATTGAGCTCAAGTCCTTTATTATTATTATTTTTCATCCCTATGTAAAAGTCATAAGCGGTTTATGTAATTTTACTCATCATTTATTAAAAATGCAAAGTGTTGACACATATTTTATATTTATCGTATTTTAACAAATGCAAAATGCAAAGTATTTACAAGTTCAAACATAAAAAAATCACTTACAAATTTAAAAATATTTACAAGTTTAGTAGTTTACAAATTTTTACAACTTTAAAAATATTTACAAGTTTATTAAACTTTAGACTTAAAAGTTAAAACTTAAAAGTTTGTTAAAATCTTGGACTTTGATACTTGTTGCATATTTGATTGAATTTTCAGAAAAATTGAGATAGAATTGGAGATTTTACCCTTCATAAGAGTTGAAGTATATCGCGATACGAGTTCGTGGCGCAAGCGGATCGAAAATCGGAGCTCGGACGAGAGAGAGCGGATCGATACAAAATCGCTGCTTGCGAACAGGCCGAACCGCCGGGCTCGGCCCTAAACCAGCGGTTCGAGCCGAACCGGGACCGCCGGGCTCAGGCCCGCCCTAAACCGCCAACTAGTATGTAGGGCCGGGCTGGGGCCGTCACATTTGGAACCGCCGGACCGCCGGTCCCGGCCCTAAACCGGCGGTTCCGGCCCGTCAACACGTCTACATTAATCTCCATATTTATTCATATCGCATCCAACATAAACTTTTTAACGATTTTCTAGCAATCAGAGAATATATCAGAATGAATTAGAACTCATATAAGATTATTATGATGTCTCAAGTCAAATGACTAATCATGCACTATCATATATTAGAAATTCTTATTTCGATAAAATAAATTACATATAAGAATTTCTAGCGGGTTAGTTCAGTGTACATGTTCTCTAACAAGCACCCATGTATGTACACTTACGTCAACTATGAAATGCAATATTCTCATCTTATGAGTGTGTATCATACGTGCGAGTTATTTTCAACAATTCAATGTCCTGTCTTGAATAGTCATTTCACTCGGAACTAATTTTAAGACCAAAGCTTCAAAGACATATTTCATAATCATCATCATTTGCGTGACCATATCTTATAACTTATCATGATCTAAGGACTTTATCTAAAGTACATAAATTATTAATAACAAATACAATAGATAAATAAATGCCTTTATTAATAAAAATTCTAATAAGATTGAATTTACAAATTCATTAAAAGAGAAAAACGACCAATCTAATTAGTGCGTCGGGCATCATCTTACCATGCATGATCAAATAATGGATAGAAAATAGCTTCAAGTTGTTAGATTAATTTTTTTTGGGGGATTCGGTCGATTTGATTACTTTCCCACTGATCGATGCTTATTGAAATTGTAAATATGATATAGATATTAAGATATTGTGTACTTATTATTATTATTATTATTATTATTATTATTATTATTATTATTATTATTATTATTATTATTATTATTATTAACTTCAGTTTGTAAAGTTGATTTTTTCTTAAAATTCGGGTCAATTTGATTATTTTTCGATTGATGCTTCTTGAAACTAGGTTAAGATATTATTATTATTATTATTATTATTATTATTATTATTATTATTATTATTATTATTATTATTATTGAATTTGAAACTACTCATTTTGATGGGGACTAGCTACGTAGATATATTTTTTATATAATATTTTGCAAATCATACATAACGAATAAATTATATTTAAAAAATCAAAATCATACATAATAGATAAATCATATTTCAAAAATCAAATATGACATTGATCGATCTTAATTTCGTAAGGGAATTAAATACTCAAGAACACCAAGGATTTACGTGGTTCGATCTATGAATAAGATCTACGTCCACGGAGAGAGAGAGAGTATTTGATATTGATAATATGAGGGGTGATTACAAAGAGTGTAGATGATCATTTTCCGTTTAATCTAGCCTCTATTTATACACAATTATAATAACCTAGATCTCGAATCCGAGATCTATTCTAAGATAGGATTTGAATCATATCTCTTCTCTAATTAGGATTCTCTTAGATATGACCGAATCTTCTGCGTTCCCACTAGTTTAAGAGCCTTCTTGGGCCGGACTCGTTTGGGCCAAGCTTCATGTCAGGCTTATTTATATTGGGTCTGATGCTTGGGCCTGAGAGTTGGGCCTTATCCTATCATATCCCCCCCAAAAAGACGCAGAAGCGAGGTCGTGATGGGTTTGGGGGTTTGTAATTCACCGGGGATGCGTCTTATGATGAAGTGGAGCACGATCGATCTAGTAGATATCCTTCTATCTTGACTTCGTATGCCGCCGGCTTCACCTGATGAGGCGTTGTGCCGAGGTCTTTGGTTTGGCTTCACCTGACGAGGCGTTTTGCCGAGGCCTTGAGTTAACTTCTCTTGGCGGCGCGTTTGCGAGCTCTTCCGACCGCTACACGGACGGGCGTTATCTGAGCTCTTGGTAACTTCACCGACGGGCGTTATGCGAGCTCTTCCGATTAGCTTCACGGCGGGTGTTATGCGAGCTCTTTGATTGGCTTAACCCGACGAGGCGTTATGCGAGCTCTTGATTAGCTTCACCGGCGGTGTTATGCGATGCCGGCGTGGGATGCTTTATTAGCATTTAATGCGCATTTAATGTGGCGTGGTTGGATTCCGATAAAGTGCATATTGGGGAATAACTTCCATGATCGCCTTTTCGCCTATCACTTTTGCACATTTCTAAATTCAAATCTTGAAACTTTTGTTGCTCGAAAAGCTCTCTGTCGCCATTATCGTCTTGCGAGGTCCAGCGCCATCTTCCTCGATTTTTAAACCCGATGAGTTATGGCTTCCTCTTCTTCTTCTTCCTCCGATGAATCCCACGTACTGGCGCCAGTATTATGTCGATGTCCCCACGGTTCTCCGTGGATTTAGAAGTTTTCTCTCTTGATTCCTCCCAACCTATCATGCGTAGATTAGGTTTCCCGCATTTTTTGATTTTGGTAAAGTTTCGTCGTTTCCTTCTCTTCTAACATTTCCTGCAATATTAGAGCTTGCCTCTAAATTTTTTGTCCCGAAATCCATTGAGTTGATTGCCCCACGTCCGGAGGATAGGGCTAGCATCCCACCGCACGGATTTGTAACCGTATACGAGGACAGCCTCAAGTGCGGTCTTCGTCTTCCTTATCCTTCCGTTTTTGTTGAGTTACAACAGCTGTTTGCCATCCCCTTCGCCCAATTAACTCCGAACTCCTTTCGGCACTTGACGGGCCTCGGTATATATGCGCATAGGCATAACTGCCCGTTGAGTCTAGGGCTTATTCTCAGATTTTTTTGCCTTAAATTTAGTGCGGGGTGGTATTACTTAACACCCCGACGTAAATTTAAAATAAAGTTGAAGTCGAAGATACCAAACCGCGGAAGAAGTACTTCTTTTGCGGTTTGGCGACTCTATGAATTCGCACAGGCGTGATAAGTTGGTGGCGTGGCGTTGGGGATTGCCGGTGATGTGGGCGCATTTGGGCGAGGTTGGCACAGTCGGCGAAGTCTTCACCGAGGCCGAGCTAGCGGTGGTGAGCCCTTATGACCTATTTCTGCGGAGGGCCGGCGGGTGAGGCCACGCACTTGTTGTAGTGTTTGAATATCTTTGTCTTTGCTTTGTATTGACTCGAAATTTGTTTATTTTGTAGTGGAATTTGTTTCCTCAAGGAAGAGAAAGGGGTTGGAGTCTGATGCCGAGCAGTCCAAAAAGGTGGCGAAGACGCAACCCGAGGTCCCTTCGGAGAAGGCCAAAAAGATTACGACGTCACTTCAGCCGAAGCGTTCTGAAGAGGCGATGAGGTTGCCTCCGCGCATCTCCCGCTCCGGGAAAGAGAAGCATCATTCTTCCGCCGATGACGATGATTGTACGATCCTCGGCTCCCAGGTCGTGCGTCCGTCTTTTCCCAGGTAAAGCATCGTCTGCACCCTTCTTGAACCGTATCGAGGCTTTGCTTGCGTTGCTAACTTTTATCTGAGGGACCGAGGGCGTGAAGGTCCACCGACGGCGTCCGCGTTGGTGGTGGGGCATTTGAGCGATGTCGTTGCTCATTTCGAGCATTTGGCTCGCCATGCCCAAGAGCCGGAGGAGGAAGACTCTCCTTGTTGCGGAGGTAGCCGGGGCGAGAGAAGGCTCGAGATCTGCGGAGAGGAGGCCACGGCTTTGGCTGTGGTGAAGAAGGTGAGGACGGGGTTGGGCGGCAAGGCGGAGGCGGCGATCGAGATCGCTTTTGAAGGCCGAACGGCGGTCGAGTGTGAAAGACCGGTTGTGGCGAAGTGGGCGGCCGGGCTTAGGGAAGCCGAGGCGGCGACCTCGCGAGGAGAGCTTCTCGCCTGCACAAAGCTATTTTTGTCTCAAAGTTTTCCGGCTAGGTGGCGAGATGGCGAGTTGCTCAATAAGAGGCGGTGTCGCTCTCGGATGGCGTCGCCGATGACTATCCCGACTTAGACAAATACAAGTATGGAGTGCGGTGGTGGAGATCGGCCAGTGCGCGGTCTTATGTGGTCTCCTCATGGCGCTTTGAAGAGCTTGCCGTCGTTCGAGCTTGGCCTCGTCTTGACTACGCTAGCTTCTTGAGTCGGTCCGCTTTGCTTTCGGTGATCGAGACCCTCTCTCGAAGCTATAATGGCTGAGCCGACTAAGGGCCGGAGGCATGGTCTGCCAGTGTCGAGTTCGAAGGAGTCTAAGTCTGCAGTGCTGGAGATTTGAAGGTACCGAGACCGTTGCGGTCAAAAGCGATCGCCGAGGTGAGGCGGCGGGGCGGACACCGAGTCTGAGGATCTGAAGGCTGTTGGCGGGTCAGTTGATCCTCTGTATATGTTTTTTTTTTGAATGTATATGTACTCAAATCGATCTCCCTTCGAGGCCTTAATAAAATCTTCCAGTTGTCTGAAGTCTGCCTCCTTTCTTTTTGTTGTCTTCAGTTTGTTTCTGGAAAATTTGGTTTGTCTTCATCAGTGGATGAAGTCAAGATTTTGAGACGAGCTCTTGAAGTTAAGGAGGTTGAAGTCCTTCATTTGGAGGGCAAGCTCGGTCATGTGCGGGAGGAGGCCGAAGTCAAGCTTAGGGCGTCACAAGAGAATTTGGACGAGCTTCACGCTCGGCTTTTAGAGCTTGAGGAGAAGCTTGAGATCGCGGAGGATAAGGCCAAATCGATCGTCGAGGAGCACGCCGAGTACGAGGCACTTATTTGTCGAAAAGGTGGAATGACAATCTCCGAGGCCGAGGCTAAGGTCTTAGAGCTCAAAGCGCGGTGTTTGGAGTACAAGGAAAGGTATGGTCGAGATTCCTGGCAATTTCAGGAGCAATATGACGACTTAAAGAAGATCAGTGGCTTGTACAAGATCGTCGTGGCTCGTCATTCCTTCCTCCAACGTGTGCTTCGTTCGGCGGCCGAACCTTCTACTTATGCCGCGACGTCTTCATCTGCTAAGACTTCTGTTTCTTTCCCGGATCTTTCTTCTACGGAGTGGCGAACTCGAAAGGCGTTTCTTGCCCAAGAGAGCGTAGGCCTTCAGGATCCGAGGTTGGGCGTCGTCAAGCAGCCGAGGTCGGTCTGGCGGGGCTCTCAGCGTAGATCGGGGACGAGGTAGAGGTAGGGTTAGTATAGATGAACTATTGAATCCCGATTTTTCTAGGGATTGGCTCAGCTTTTCCCTTCCCCGTGGACCCTCTTCGTCCTCGTAATGTATAAAATATATACTTTGAAATGAGAATTATTTTTCTTTGCTTTGTGGTGACTCTTCGAGAACACTGTCTTTTATTACCGTAACCAATAAGAAAGTAGGTCGTCCTCGTTTAGACGAAGGTAGCTCGTCTTTGTACGAAGGTAGTCCGTCCTTTAAATAAACGAAGGTATTCATCGAAGGTAGTTCGTCCTCGTACGAAGGTAGTTCGTCCTCGCAATAAACGAAGGTAGTTCGTCTTCGTACGAAGGTATTCATCCTCGAAATAAACGAATGTAGTTCGTCCTCGTACGAAGGTATTCATCCTCGAAATAAACGAAGGTATTTCGTCCTCGTACGAAGGTAAGGGTTCCTGTTTTGGGCCTTTTGGCAAGAAATATTGCACGGGGTGGTCCCCTTTTCCCCGAAGTGAACGGAGGTATAGGTTCCTTTTTTGGCAAGTTTTATCGCTCGTGGTGGTCCCCTCTTCCCCGAAATAAACGGAGGTATTGGTTCCTTATTTGTCAAGTTTTATCGCCAGGGGTGGTCCCCTCACGCGCGTTTAGTTCGTCCTCGTATTAAGCGAAGGTAGTCTGTCTCCGTCGGGGTATAGTTAGTCCTCAGAAGAGGGTATAGTATAATGGAGAAGATATAGTATGCATAAGTGACAAACAAAACATGCGAAAAAAGATTTTATTGATAGAGACCAACGTAATAACAAAACAAGACTCACAGACGCAACTGAACAGACTCGATAACACGACCGAACAGACTCAACTTTTGACACTTATGCCAAATATTTCTTCAAATGAATGATATGCCACGTCTTGGGTATTTCTTTGTCCTGATATATGGGCGAGCTTATACGAGCCTTTTCCGAGGACTTCTTCAACCCGGTATGGTCCTTCCCATGTGGCTTCCAACTTGCCGAGCTTCGGCTTTACTGATATCATTGTTTCGAAGTACGAGGTCGTCTACTTGAAATTGTCGGTATTTGATACGCTGGTTGTAATACCGAGCTATTTGTTGCTTATACCGAGCTTCTCGATGTGGCGAGGTCTCTTTTCTTCGAGTAGATCTAGAGCGGATCGTAGATTGTCATCATTGGCTTCAGCGGAGAAGTGAATAGTGCGGGGCTCGGCATACCGATCTCTGCGAGGATCACTTTGCTTGGTTCCATATACCAGCGGTAGGGTGTTTCTCCGTTTGATGTCCGGTGTGTAATGCGATCGACCATAGGACTTGCGGTAAATTTTCCACCCAATTACCCTTTACTTGGTCAAGGCGAGTCTTGAGTCCTTTCACGATTGTCCGGATGGTGACTTGGTTTGACCATTTGCTTGAGGATGAGCTACAAGTGAACTTGCTGGATCCAAGCTCTTGACACCATTCTTTGAATACTTTATCCGTGAATCGTGTCCCATTATAAAATAAGGACATGAGGGATGCGAGCGACACACGGCGTTCTTCGGATGAAGTTGAGGCGTTTTGCTCGTGATTTTACCAGGTTGAGCTTCCACCCACTTCGTAAAATAGTCGATCGCGACAATTAGGAATTGAAGCGTCACGGAGCTTTGCGAAAAAATTGAAAGCGTCACGGAGCTTTGCAGAAAGGGCCTACGATGTCGATCCCCCATTGCATAAATGGCCAAGGGCTTTGCATGCTGGTGAGGTCGGTTTGAGGTAGTCTCGGCACGTTTCCATGGATTTAACACTTCGGACATTTCTTCACGAGATCGATTGAGCCCTGGAACATTGTCGGCCAATAGTATCCCCATCGCATGACTTTCTTCGATAGGGTGCGGGGTCCGATGTGACTTCCACACGATCCTTCATGTCTTCTCGTGATGCGTAGTTAGCTCGGTTCGGACCCGGCACCTTAGGAGAGGTGGAGGTATGATTTTCTATAGAGAATTCCCTGTTCAAGAGTATATCGCAGAGATTTGCTCAAGATCTTCCTAGCCTCGAGCTCTTTTCCAGGTATTCTTGAATGGGACTCATCCAATTAGGTTCGTCGTCAGATACTATGTTGACCTCGGTTCCAGTGTCATCATCGCTTATGCTTCTACTTCGGACTTCTTCTACTGGCGAGTTCGTCGACGACGAGGCTAGTTTGCTTAATACGTCTGCTCGGCTATTTTGCTCCCTTGGGATGCGAACTAAATGGAAGTGTGAGAAAGATTGTTGTAGGCTTTTGGCTTTTTCAAGGTATTTCTTCATCCTGTTGCCTTTTGCCTCGTACTTTCCCAACATGTGACTTACTATGACTTGAGAGTCACTGTGAACTTGCACGGCTCGTACCTGGAGGCTTTGAGCTAGGCGAAGTCCCGCAATTAAGGCTTCGTATTCCACTTCGTTGTTCGTATTTTTAAACGCGAACCGAAGTGCATATGTGATCTCTTGGCCATCTGGTCCTAAAAGTAGGATACCTGCTCCACTACCTGATTTCCCCGAAGCCCCGTCAACATAGACTTGCCAGCAATCCTCTGGAGTTTTATCTATAGGTTCGTCTTTGGCATCGTCTGATACGGACTCGTTGGGCTTCGGTTTCTCGGCAAAGTTAGCCTCGACAAGGAAGTGCGCTGCTTGACCGCGATGGCAGCGGGGCAAAAGATATGTCGTGTTTGCCTAATTCAATTGTCCACTTCGCGATTCTCCACGAGGCTCGGCCGTCAATACTTGACGAAGTGGGTGATCAGTGAGGACTTGTATGGGATGTGCATGGAAGTATGGCGTAATCTTCTTGCGGCATTTATTAATGCCGTACGAGCTTCTCCAAAGGTTGGTACCGTGTTTACGGTCCTTTCAATGCTCGGTGATGAAATACACGAGGAGGCGTCCTTCCTCTCGTGCAAAACCGCACTTATGGTTTCGTCCGAGGCGGCGAGTATAAGGAGGACCTCTCCTTCTTCGGGACGGATAGAGTGGGGAGTTTGGCGAGGTAGTTTTGAGATCCTCGAGGCGGACTTGTGTATGTCATTCGGAGAACTCAGGAGCCTTTTGAGTATTTTGAAGAAGGGGCTGCTTATCCGACTTCGAAAGAAAACGGTGAGTCGGGCGATGCAACTGTCGACTTATGTATGTCGTGGATTGTGTTTGGCATCCTCATCTCCACAATGGTTTGAACCTTGGGCGGATTGACTTTTAAACCCTCTTGTGAAACCCAACACCCCGAAATTTTACGGACGAGCTGCGAATGTGCATTTACGGGGTTTAGCTTTAGGTTGACCTTTACGAGTAGGTCGGGGCGATCACGAGGTCGGCAACACATACGGCTTCCTCAATGCTCTTGGCGACGATGTCATCTACGTACACTTCCACATTCCGTCCTATGTAGGGTGGAATATTTTATCTACCATCCTTTGATAGGTAGCCCTGCGTTCTTGAGTCCGAATGGCATCTTCTTGTATCACGAAGACTCAAGTCTGTAATGAAGGCTGTTTTGGATGCGTCTTCATCGTCCATCAAGACACGGTGATATCCTTTATCTGGTCCGGAAAAGTGAAGACTTCGTGCCCGACCAAAGCGTCGACCTTTTGTCGATGTTGGGGAGGGTATGATCTTTAGGCGATGTTTGTTGAGATCGGTATAATCGATGCACATTCGCCATCCTCCTCCGCCTTTCTTCACCATTACGGGTTGGCTATCCGGTCGGATACTTGACTTGAGCAATATCGTGCCTTTAATAATTGCTTCACCTCGTCGTAGATGACTTGATTCCGTTAATTTGCAAAAATCCGTTGCTTTTGCGAACGGTTTCTTATTGTCAATGTTGAGGCGGTGTGTAATGATAGATGGTGAGACCCCGGTCATATCAAGGGGCGACCAAGCGAACACGTCTCTGAATTCCCTTAGGAGTTGGATGATCTGTTTCCTTAGTTGAGGTACACCGGTAGAGCCAACTTTTACGACCTTGGATGGTTCGTTTTCATACAATGCGACCTCCTCCACCGAGTTCTCTGGGGCCGACGACGTCCTCTCCGATTCCAACTCCTCGGGTTTCTTTTATTGCTATGCTTGCGGTTGCTGGACCGAAGTCCCTGCACCTCTCAGGGTAACCTGCATGCATTCTTTAGCCTGCTTCTGGTCTCCCCGGATCACGGCTATCCCTTCTTTTGTGGGGATTTTCATTGTCAGGTGGTAGGTTGAGCACACCGCTCTTACTGCGTTTAGCCAGTCTCGCCCAAGTATAACGTTGTATGGCGAATGGGCACTGACCACGAAGAACTGTACCACTTTGGTAGAGCTCGTCGGTGCCCTTCCTACTGTGACGGGCATGTCGATCACCCCGTCTGGGCGTGTCTCTTCCTGTACAAAGCTGCGGAGTGGTAGCGGGGCCTACGCGAGGCGCGCTTCCTCTACTCCTAACTTGTCAAAGTATTCTTTGAAGAGGATGCTTACTGACGCGCCACTGTCGATATATACGCGTCTTACCAACTTGTTGGCGATCACTGCCTGGATCACCAGCGCGTCCTGGTGGGGCACCAACCTCTTGTTGACAGGCTCGCTAGTATGGGGACTTCGGGCCTCGGCCTTCAGGGAGGACTTCGTAACTCCGCGGGGGAGACCCATGATGGTAGAGATGACCCCGTCGTACTGGGGTTCGTCATCTCCTCCTCGTCTTCGTTAACGCTTCTTCTTGTGAGGGCACAATTCCCCTTCTCTTTGTTTCCTCTTTTACGGCCTCGATGAGGGGCCTCGTATTGGCCAGCTTGTCGGTCCTGCCTTTTGTATTTTTTAAGGACCCCGTCATGTACTAACATCTCGATGTCTCCCATGAGATCTCAACATTCCTCTGTGTCATGCCCGTAGTCCTCGTGAAAAGAGCAGTACTTGTCCTTGGTTCGACGTTTTGACCCTCCTGTCATTGGTCGAGGCTTTTCGAACTTGTCCATGTGGAGTTCGTAGATTTCTGCCCTTGGCTTCGTCAAAGGAGTGTATTGAGGTCGCTCCGAGGTGCCACGCGGTCCGAGTCTGGACTCTATGGGGCGGCGTATCCTCTCCAAAGCACTTCGCCGGCCTTGGCTTCGGTCTCCCCGTCCTTCATCTCTTCTTCCTTTTTCAGAGGGCTCTCATTTTTCTGCCTCGCGCTTCTTCCTATCTGCCTCGTCCTCCTTGGCGAACCGATCGGCTATACGCCATAGCTCCATCGCAGTACGGGGCTCGTACTTGATGATTTCTTTGTACAGGGCCCCCGGCAGGATGCCGTTTTGGAAGGTCGAGATGATGAGGAGGTCATTTATGTCTTCGACTTTCAGGCACTCCTTGTTGAACCTGGTCATAAAGTCGCTCACGGACTCGTCTCGGCTTTGCCTCATGGTGATGAGGTGTGCCGACGTCGTCTTAGACTGCGCCTTCTGGAAGAACCTTCGATGGAAGGCTGCCATCAGGTCGCGATATGATCCAATGCTCCCAGGAGGTAGGCTGTCGAACCACCGACGGGCGTTGTCGACTAGCAACTCCGGGAAGAGTTTGCACATATGAACTGTGCTGAGGCGTTGGTTGATCATATTGTACTGGAACTGCGAGAGGAAGTTCTGCGGGTCCCTTAGTCCGTCGTAGGGGGCGATGCTTGATCGCTCACTTTTCTAACACGAAAAACGCGCAAGTATAAGGTAAGCAGAGTATCGTATCCACAGGGATTGTAACACGAAAACACAGAATCTAACTCAACAATAATTCATCATTATCCAAGCACAGAATTGGTTTATCAGGTTTTAGGGCTTCGGATGTTAAATCCAAAGCAACAGATAACAACTTGAATAAAAGACCAAAGCAATAAACAACTCAAAGAGATAACAATTAAGAAAGACTAACCCTAGGGATGCACTAATCCTATCTACAACGATGTTTATTCTGCTTATTATTAACCAATTTTAATCCGAGCAAGATGGAAGATCACATATGTAGCCAACAACTTGATTCGACAATTGTGACGATTGATTACTAATTTTCCTATTATCATACGTCTAGAGGAAAATAAGCAACTCAAAAGGATCACAAAGAATATGCTTCCTACTAATGTTCCTATCTCGATTCGACTCGAGGCTTATCCGTATCATGCATTCAAGATTGATTGACAATTAAAGCATTACGTAATTAACTGACAACTATGATATGCATCAAGATTGATCAGAAATCAACACATATAAATAAGCACCAAGAATCATGAATCAATGCCATGAAGGTAAATAATGATAGCAGGAATCACAACATATAGGATAGAATCATGCAAACCCTAGGATTAGAACAGAAGCTTAGCCAGACATAATAAACAGAATAAAATACGAAATAATCAAAAAATACGAATTAAATAGATAAAACCCGTAGGGAAGCGTCTGAAGAACAAAGGTTGGGTTCACATCCAAACCCAAGCGAAAAACGAGAAATTACGGAAATTGTTCGGACGAAACCGTTCCAAATTGACAACAAAGCGAAGAACTGGCGTAGAATGATGGAAAACTAATGCTAAAATTAATCTAAATCGAAACTAATGTGAAAAGATGTGAAAAATATTGAAAAACTGAGGTAAAAAAAGTCTGAAATCGTGCAGCCAAAAGTCGGTAGCGAGGAGGTAATGCCTATTATAGATTAGGCGAAACCCCCATTCGTGTCGGCCGCCTCTTGCGATCGGGCTCGCGATCGCTAGGCATCTCCTCGCTCGGCTGTTCGGCGAACGCAGCGCTTTGGGGCTTCATACAGCTCACGACCGCTAGGTGTGGTCGCGAAATCGGCGAGCTCTTTTCAAAGGCCGGGCGCTCAGGCGGTCTTGTGATCGTTGGTGTGGCGCGCGTCAGCGTTACCTCGCGACCGACCTAGCGATCGCTAGGAAGGTCGCGAGCTTCGATTCAGCGCCAGATGGGGCTCGTGCCGGCTGCTGGCGCGCGCGCGGCGGTCGCTGAGCCCTGTTTTCAACCGTTTGCTCGTTCCTCGTTCCATGCTTGATTTTCAACTTATAAGCCTACAAAACATCAAAACGGAACCCAAGCGCAAGATCTTCCAAGAATATGTAAAAGCATTGAGATCCAAGACATAAACGCACATAATTGATCTAAAATCATCTTTAAATATCAACAATAAGCGTGTAAAATGTCGTTTATCAATGCTCGGCACCGGTATTTATCGGGGAGCGGGGTGTCAGTATTCGTTTGAGCACGGGTGACTATATTCCGTACCGTCGAAGCCGCCCTACGGAGAGTGGGCGGAGTTCGTCGACGAACTCATTTGGTAACCGGACCCGCCTCGAGGCGGTCGCGACGTCCTTTCCCGCTGTTGTTCGCCTTGCGCGATTGGTTTGAGCCCCAGCGTGCGAGCACGGCGACCATGACACTGATCTTGGGGATCCACCTCGCTGCGGTGCCTCGTGTTTAGACGAGGCTTGGCGTTTCTTCTTGAAGCGGCCGACCTTGTGTCACCGAGGTATTGGAGAAAACTCTCCTTATTCTTCTCAAAAACCCCTTAACGGCATCGTCGAGGTTCATCTGTGGAGCAGGAGGTTCTCCTTGGTTACTGTTGCGATCTCCTTCGCTTTGGTATTCTACTTCTTCAAGCAGGATGGGATTGCCTCGCTCGTCGAGGCTCTGGATGTGCCCTTTAGGGGTCGAATCCCTGACCGGGTTTTTCCTAAGCAGAGCTCGGCGTGTTTCGTCACCGTTATTACTGTTGTTGCCGACAGCGGCCCTGGATGCAAGACTTCTTGTTCTCATTGTTGTGATTGATTCCCTGTAAATACTTTGATCGAAAACACTGAATTTCAGTTCCCACAGACGGCGCCAGTGATCGATCTTAATTTAGTAAGGGAATTAAATAAGCAAGAACACCAAGGATTTACGGGGTTCGATCTATGAATAAGATCTACGTCCACGGAGAGAGAGAGAGTATTTGATATTGATAATATGAGGGGTGATTACAAAGAGTGTAGATGATCCTTTTCCGTTTAATCTAGCCTCTATTTATACACAATTATAATAACCTAGATCTCGAATCCGAGATCTATTCTAAGATAAGATTTGAATCCTATCTCTTCTCTAATTATGATTCTCTTAGATATGACCGAATCTTCTGTGTTCCCACTGGTTTAAGAGCCTTCTTGGGCCGGACTCGTTTGGACCGAGCTTCATGTCAGATTTATTTATATTGGGCCTGATGCTTGGGCCTGAGAGTTGGGCCGTATCCTATCAGACATATTCATACTTTTAAAGATGTTGGTGGAATGTAATACTGAATGATTTGACCTCAAAAATATACTCGCTCTACCACTTAGGCAATGGCATGTTGCGTTAAAAATAAAAGCAAAACATGTATCTAAAAATGTAATCGAGGATGCATCGTCTATTACTATTTACTAATAAGTAATAACCCATTGAAGGTTAGCTGAGGTTGTAAAAAGGAAAAAGAAATGAGCACCCACTGTTATGATGTTTTTTTTTTTTTTTTTTTTTTTCGATATCACGGGAACCCGTAGTTCTTCTACTTAGGTGCTTGTGCCGGGTAAACCCCACGTTCACGTGCAATAGCGCGCAAACCACACAGACGGGTAAACCACACTTGGAAAACCGGTGTGTGAGCTCAAACCCATAGGCGTTTGGTGGGATTCGAACTGTGATGAGATACGAACCCACCTTAACCATCGTACATTCTTCTATGGACTGTTATGATGTTATCTTAACGTACAAGATATAAGAAAATAAAACATTCTACTTAAACCCATTATTCTAGAACTGGCATTCTTCAAAAACAATGATCATTTGGAATGGTTTCTTATATTTTGATTTAAATATGATTTATGGTTTTTACGTAATGATACAAGAGTCCAATTTTCAACAATTCAAGTATACAAATTCTCTTCAAACAAACCCTATAAATTTGGAAAGATTTTATAATTTGTCAGAAAATTGTTCAGGCGATCATCAAACATAGGCCGACAATAGATGAGGAATAACGATGCACAAGCTGTCAACTGTAAACTTTAAATAGAAGCTTACTAAAAATTGAGTGTCAGTAGTACTTGGAGGTTTAAATATTCGAAAAGCTGATATAATATGTTTCTTTTTATGTGCGAATATCACTGTTGCCGTTTCAATAAAATATTGTTGTTACTGTGACCTTTTCTAAGGTATAAGTTTGTGTTTCGTTATTAGTTACGCAAAATTACGTATGATGCGTTCTTTGGGGAATGCAAAATATCAATATTTTATTATCCTATACCTACCAAACTAATTTTTGTATGAATCTCATTATAATATACACATAATTATATCTATTGTGTATATTCATTTACTTTTACTGAAAAATATTTGTAAAAATATGTAATTAATTATAATTCGATTTCTAGTTTTACGATTTCCATATAGAATGAAAGATCTTTAATCCAAGATGGATCTTGAATACTACATCGATCCCCAAAATATGTTCCTGAGAATATTTGCTGCGGATTTTAATAAAAACTATTGAGTTTTTTGTAAATGGAGTTAGAGTCTCGCATTAGTGTAGTATTAAATTAATTAGTGATGGACCATGAGTGGTAAATATATATATAACTAAAGTTATTGATGGTAATAAGAATGGATAGTGGTGGTCATGAGTGGTAAATGTGTAAATAAGTTATGTTGTCGAGGATAATAAATATAGAGTATTTTGTTGGATAGTTTTTATAAATAGAAATGGAACAAATTTTGGAGACATATCAAAAAAAGAAAAACTAGGAATAAATTCTGGAGACGGATGGAGTATATTTTAGTGGATCTAAATTAATTATTTAAGAAAACTAAATTGAAGAAAAAAAAAGTGGTAGAATTTCCCCCAAAAAGTAAAAAGCTAACTCCTTAGTAGAAGAATTGGACATCCTAGTATGATGTAGACAACGTTACTAAGTTGGAAGAAGTCAACTTTTTTTAATCGAAAAAGTTGGAGTTGAAGCCACCTTTAGAGAGCAGAAATCACGTTTGTGTAGTGATAACATTATTTTTACAGCTAAAAACTAATTTTAACTGAACACATGCAATTCTTAAACCTAATTAGCGACATACGATCCGTTGTTAACTCTTCTAGCAACGAATTTATGAAAATTGGCAACAAAAATATCCGTTGCTGATCGTTGAGGTTTTAGTAGTGAATTGAAATTAAAAAAAATAAAAAATTACTCTAGCAGTGTTGAATATCAATTAATGAAATAGATTAAAAACAAAGCCAAAATCTTGTAAGTGGCAGGTTAGGTATGCACACTTCGAGAAATTTAAAAAGCAAAATAGTTTTAGCTATATTTGAAATGGACAAATTGGTTCATTTGTGAGTGCACACGCTCTCGCCTCTCGATTTCGCAACATCTTCGTAATGCAGCAACAGTGCATAGTGAATTAGGTGATATAGTGTAATAAATTTTGATGGAGGCCGACATTAGTTGGTTCAAGAGTTGTCCAAGAAACTTATTGGAGATGGCGGTCCAACCAAATTTCACGAATGTCGATTTAATTATAATGAATGAAACGATTTTGAAGATTTTTTAGTATTTTATTTTGTGACATATGTGGGCCACGTTTTTATGCATTTTCGCAGCCCATTTAGATTATCTAGTTTCATAGTTTATTTAAGTCTCTTCTTGTAATTAGTTTCCTTCTTTGATAAGGTTTAGAGTTCATTTTTCAGCCTATATATAGGCTTGTATCATTCACGAAATATTCACCTTTTGATTTCCAATATATGTGGGTTTTATTCTCTCTTCAAGAGCTCTTCGAATTTCTTGAGATTTGCCAAGTAATTCAATTATCGACGAATCAACGAGTCGACCATCCCTCGTTGTGTGTCAATCATCATCCCCGAATTGCTGCGTCAATTTCACGTTGGGGTATAGGCGACATACTGACCTATATCACTTCTTGGGTTAGATTCAGAGGTTTTGGGATTTCCAGCGGTTTACGTTCAAAAATTTTCTGTTCGCTTGTCATTAGATCCTTCATACCAGCGAGGATCGTATCAAATTTAGTGTCGGACGATTAACCTTCTTATTATTAATCGCTGAAATTTATATGAGATTATCTTACTGCAAGACATGTTGTAATCTTTAACCCTATAAATTATAATATAAGGTTCGAATTCAAGTTTATATCATTAAATTGCATATTGTAATCTTGTTGGTATTTGTTATTATAAATATATTATACTTCATATGTCCCCTAATTTTCTTCTTGGTTTTCTTTTTTGATACGTCCATCAATTTTCTTCATATTCCATTTATGATAATTATCACATAAAATACTTCATAATTATTACATTCAACAATACACTTTATTTACATCTTTTATCATTTATGGGTTATGGGCTAACACTATTTTTCTTTCTTACCATCAAGAACCCACTTATTTATACATTTTATCATTTATGACTTACCACTAATTAATTTAATATTAAACTAATATGAGACTCTTACTCCACTCATAATATATTTAATTAATTTTATTAAATCTCATGCCAAAGATTTACAAGAAATTTTGGAGACAGAGGAAGTACAAATCTAGATTTATTTCACAACTCACAGTAAAATGCTTTTACACAAAGCTCCCATGTATTGATTTGCTTTCAACAAAAAATAAAATAATTAATTTAGGCTATTATTTTCCCCTAAAATAAGCACAACGAGCCGCCATATATATCGTAGGAAGGTGGTCAAATATTTTTTTACTCCTTGAGTTAACTAAAATCAATTTAAACCAACATTTATATTTTGATGATCTAAGTTTTCATAAAAAAGTACTAATGTAATATATAAAAAACATTAACATGAAATTAAGAAGCATGGTTAAAAAGGATGAATATAAAATAACAATTACTATAGTTACAAAAATATTAATATATACATAAAGGTGGTTAATCAATATCTATATTTGGGGAAATTTTATTATAACTATCCCTGCCCTATATATTATTCCTAGTATATACCGATTTATTTTAAAATTTAATTTCATTTGAATAAACATTTCATTTCTTTTTGAATAAACAACAATCCAATTGTACCACAACAAAACATATCGAGAATTTGAATAAACATTTCATGTCTTGTTACAAGTTAAAATCCAATTCATTCTTCATTAAAAAATTAAAATTTGTAACTATTTATGAAATATGGTCTCCATTGGATCCGTTACCAATTGATTACTGTCTTCACCAAATCCCGACCCCCTTCACCCTCAACTTTGATCATGGTAGGAAATTTGATTGGTTTTCCAAACACCTTAATTTCTGTTAGAACGACATCGTTTCATTAACAATTATGAGTGAGTGCCAAAACCACATCGCTTCTTTTCAAAGCGGACACAGTATAAATTCAGCCTGACACTGGTGACAAAATTCGGTCTAATTGCAAAAGATTTAAGAGTTAGAGATACATCAAGTTTGCAATTTAGAAAAAAGGACACAACTTTTTTGGAAATTATTCATCTTTTACAAATAATTTAATGAAAAAAAAGTCCTCAATAATATCATCGTACATTATTGTCCCATAGCTTTGCTGGGAAAGAGGCTTCGAAAGTAGGAGCTAGAAGCGTCCAAGAGTCGCATATATACATTATACGGTGAAACTAATCATACTTGAAAGAAAAACAACAATTCTATACTTTGAAAGAGAACAAAGTCATACATTCCAATTCTATTAGCTGGCACTTCTTATAAGCTACAAACCCAATAGAATTGATCCATGACTTCCTTTGTGCTCATGTACAACCGATCGATAAAATTTTCAAGAAATAATACAACTTAGATTAATTGAAACATTATGTAATATTCTATTCGTCCCACCCAAAATGTCATGTATTCCATTTTAGGTTGTTCCACCCAAGATGACCTGTTTTTTTTATGAAATAATTATCTCTTCAAAAGTTGTGGGTTCTACCTATTTTTTTATCACTTTAACCACTTTATCACTTTTCATAAATAATCTATCAAAAGAAATGAAATTGCTTGGGCGAAATAACTATCTTAAAAAAATGAACCGTCTTGGACGGAATGGATGGAGTATATATTTAGTAAAATTTGTTGCTCGATATAATTAATGATGAGCAAGATGAATGTACAACAAAATTAAAAGGGCTAGCTGGACAAGCAATTACATAAGACGATGCAGTCACTGTTAAATGTACAACAAATTAAAAGGGCTAGCTGGACAAGCAATTACATAAGACGATGCAGTCACTGTTTTTGGATTTTAGTGGAAGCACGTGATTTTGTTAGTTAATTGAAGCCATGTGAACAGCTGCTATTCGTTTCCATTTTCCAATCACAACTAACAAACAATTAATTATGAAGCGATGTTGGAGATAATTATCTACCTTTTTTTTGGATTACAATAAGTCCTCTTTTTGTTAAGGACAAACAAGCATCTTGCCAATATATGGCTCCTAGTTAATGATATATAACCCCACTTTACTCTCAATAAACAATCTTTATATCATAGAAAAAGCCACTTAAGTCTCTTTAAGACGGTTTAATAAAAGTGAGTTCTGTAACCAAAATATAGTATATTTGAACATTATTAACAGTTTTATAGGTTTAATTTGTTACATCTAGTTTTTCAAATGTGATTTATCTCCTTATGTGGTTTACATGTTATTATACATGAATATGAGGTTTATCCAATGCGCATAAAATGAATTCAGTAAAGAAAAAGAAAAAAAAGCCGATTAACATTTATATCTTACCCTTCCAAAATACAGCCCTCAATTCTTTGAACAATCTTTTAGCCTTTCTTGGTCATAGTTGATTTTTAAAAAATAATTTTAATTTTTATATAATTTATAAAATTAATGATGTCAATAATAATTTTCGACAAAAAAATTACTCCATCCGTCCACCAAAATCGTTCCTTGATTTTGGTGGCATGTATTTTAATAAATTGTAATGAGTGTAAAGTAAGTAGGTGTAAAAAGATGGGCCATGTGGATAATAAATGAATATATTAATGGCTAATGGGTGTAAAAAGTGAGTCATGAGTGGTTTTTTTGTAAATAAATGGATATATTTAGGGTAAAAATGTGAAGTTGATATTTCCAAAAAAGGAAAGTGAACATTTTTTTATGGACGGACCAAAATAAAATTAAATGAACATATTTGATGGACGGAGAGAGTAATATAGATGACAATGCTCACAAAAAATGCTCCCAAAAAATGGGTGGCACATGCACATCACACAAACACATATATATATATATATATATATATATATATATATATTATGGGTTATGATGAAAAGTTTTTAATGTCACGAAAATAAAAATAGTAGACATCTTTCATATTTGTGTAGACAATCGAATTACTATATTGCACGTATTAGTTTAGCACATATTTCATCAATTAAGTAGCACATATCTAAATATATTAGTTTAGCACATCTTTCATTGCGATTAGCACACGAAGAGTTATAATCTTTGCACAATAATTAGTGTAGCACACAAAACACAAAACGGTAGTATACCGTAAAATTAAATCTCAACCATTGATATAGCAATCAAAGGCCCGATTCATTCATATTTTCTACCAAATTATTCTTTCATTCCCGATCCATCTCCTATATATATATATATATATATATATATATATATATATATATATATATATATATATATAGTTAGTTCAAATGAGAACCACTTTTATCCTAAAACTAAGAACCAAATGAATTTCTTATGAAAGTTGATGAATCATTGAGAAAGTTAATGAATTCAAAATTCAAAATTTTTCACCCGGGTTCGAATCCCATGAGGCGAAAATTCTATTTTTGGGATTCGATAATTTTCTTAGCGGATTCATCAACTTTCACAATAAATTCATCATTTTTGGTTCTCACTCCGTTAATCCTCCCCATATATATATCTCACGTTAATCCATTTTATCGTGAGCGTGAAATAAAAAATGATGAATTTTCGCCTCAGTTGATTCGAACCGGAAAGTTATTGAATCGGATTTTGCCTCATGGGATTAACAATGAAAAATCGATTTGAATAAAAATAGAATATATCAACTTTCATAGCAAATTTATTTGGTTCTTAGTTTTAGGATAAGAATGATTCTTATTTGAACCAAACTCTCTCTCTCTCTCTCTCTCTCTCTCTATATATATATATATATATATGGGTTGGTTATAGAAAGAAACATCCCTAAGTTGAGAAATAAGAACTAATTTGCACCTTAGATATTATTAAATCTAATGTTCTAGATTAATCATCTGCATAATTTTGAATTTAAGAAAATTTGATACGTTTCTTGATGTTATTAATTCACAAGGGTAATTAAGTACTACAACATTAACTCACCCCACCCAAAACCACCAACCACCCTTAATTACTGCAATCAATTTTATTTCATGCTCTCTCTCATGCATTTATGATTTATTTTCCTTATTGCAATATCAGTACATAATTACACTAAACCATTAATTTGTTTGCAAGTTTGTGTAATATATTTTTAGGTTTTTACATTTTATAAAACATGAAAAACATATTATCAGTTTTCTATGATATTCTATTTTTATTTTACAATTTTTCAATCGACATAGAAATGAATGTATTTGTGAATAACGATTTAAAAATTTATGCATATGTTTTAATAACTATGCACAACAAATAATTTTGGAAAAATAAAATAAATTTACTTCAAAAAAATATACATACAAAAAATATATAAAAGACGATTGGAAAACTTGAAAAAAAAGACAAAAAATAAATTAAACATAAACTATAAAAATTATATATAACTAATTTGTATAATGAAAAACATATCATTTAAAATTGGTTCAAAAATTACTAATAGAATGTGTACAAAACAAACTTAACACATACACAATGGAGATAAAAAAAAAACACATCATCTAAACATGTTTCAAAAACTACTAATGGTATGTGCACAAAACAAAATTAGCATGTGCACAATATTATGCAAATCATTAATAAAATTGTGCACAATCCTTCAACATAAAGCACAAAACATAATAAATCTGACAATGATAACATAAAAATGAAAAACAGTTTCAAGATTGTGCACAAACGTTCTGTTTTAATGCAAAAAGTGTAACGTTTACTATGCACAACGATCATAAAATAATGCATAAAAAAGTTTACTATATAAAGGTTGCAATACAATATAGACGATGTAGTGGTTATTGTGTACGTGAATCATGATGTTAATTACGTAACATATTTTCAAAATATGCAGGTCGGTCTCGTGCACAATAAATATTTAATTGTGCATAAGATTCTAAAATAAGCGCACAAGCCGAACTAAATAAAAAATGTAATAGTAGGTTATTTGTGTATAACTAGAAACACTTACCTGATGATGTAATAATTATTTGTAGAAAAAAACATGAAAATACATAGTGGAAGTAAAAAGTAATAGAATTGAAAAGTTAGAACAAATTAAGATTAACGATAAGAAAGACAACTGTAGATATGGAAAGAACAACATTCCAAAGATATTAAAAAAATCCATACATTCACTCCTACAATCGATTACAATATAAAAGAAAATGACAATATTAACCTTAATAAATAAATTGAAAAATGAATGATCTAATATATATATAAATCGTGACCTTCATATCATGCATAATCAACGTACTAGATTAGTTCTCATTTCTTAAAATATATTGAGTTCATATTTGATCTATCCCCTATATATGGAAGAGTTCAAATAAAAACATATTTTTCGTAAGAATCTAAAAACCAATGCACTTTACATACAAAGTTAATGCATTTTATGTATAAAGTTACTGCACTACGAAATATTGATAAATAGTATTGTCTTTTACCAGAACTTAAGAGTGCATTAGTTTTACACATAAAATGCATTAACTTTATACGTAAAGTACATTGAATTTTAAGTTTTAACGAAAAAATAAGTTTTTATTATAACTCGACCATATATATATATATATATATATATATATATGTAGTGGATTAAATGAGAACTCTAATTTTTTTTAGAACTAAGAATTAATGTGGTCCACCCATTTTTTATAATCTAACAGTTATGATAATTTTAAATCTTTTATTATCCTCAGATTTTAATAATAACTGTTTAACCCTATAATTAAGGGATTTTATATATATATTTACGTAACTATTCTCATATGCACAATCGCTACGATTATATGCACAACAACGTGAATTACATGAACATAACAATTAATTGGAATGTGATAGCATGCACAAGAACTAAGATTATATGAACAACAAGATGAATTACACGAATTCTCATTTGATCAACTCCATATATATATATGAGATGGTTTAGGTAAAAAAAAAATAATTTGGTAGGAAATGAGAATGAATCTGGGCTTTTGATTTGATTGATCAATGGTTGAGATTTTAATTTCAGTTGTGTTATAGTTTTGTGTTTTGTGAGCTATGTGGATTACTGTGCAGCACTAGAACCATTTTTCTTGTGCTACGCTGCAATGAAAGATGTGTTAAACTAATATATTTAGCATATGTGCTATGAATGGATGAAATGTGTTAAACTAATATGTGCAATATAGTAATTCTGATTGTGCTAAACAAATATGAAAGATGTACTACTATTCATATTTCCTATACTAAAGAGCTTTTTCACCATAACCCACCCATATATATATATATTCAATATTTTTTAGAACTAAGAACTAATGTGATCCATCCATCCATTTTTTATAATCTAATGGTCAAGATTAATTATAAATCGTTTTTTATTCATAAATTTTAATGGTAACCGTTTAACCTATAATAAAGGGATTTTGTATATTCATTTACGGTAACTGTTCTCATATGCACAATCACTATGATTGTATACACAACTGCATGAATTACATGAACATAACAATGAATTGGAATGTGATAACATGAACAAGAACTACGATTACATAAACAATAATATGAATTACACGAACAACGAATAATTAATTATGAAAAATCCAAATAACAAAATTTAGGAATTTTATTATTTTATCCTTAAATAATTATGAATCGTCCTATTTTTCAATCTATTTTATTCAGTTCTTATCTAAAGATAATTCCATCTATAATCATTATATTCTTATATATAGGGAAGTTAACTTATCTAAAAATGTATAATTGATGAATATATATATATATATTCTATATATTTTATATATATATATCGGGCATGGTTCTTAGTTTTCACGTTAAAATTGATTTGAACCTGGAAATATATATATATATATATATATATATATATATATATATATATAGGGGATGGTTCCGTGAGTAGTGTAGGAAATATGAATAGATATGTAAGTCTAGCATGTCTTTCATATTTGTGTAGACAATCGAATTACTATGTTGCACATTTAGTTTAGCACATATTTCATCTCTTCGTAACATATATGCTAAATATATTAGTTTAGCACATATTTCATTGCAACAGAAGACAAGAAGGGTTCTAGTGCCGCACAATAATTGCGTAGCACACAAAACACAAAGCGTAGACAATCGAAATTAAATCTCAACCATTGATCCAACGAATCAAATGCCCAGATTCATTCTCATTTCCTACCAAATTATCATTTTCTACCTAATCCATCTCCTATATATATATATATATATATATATATGAGAATCATTTTTAACGCGAGAATTAAGATCAATAAAATTTCGCTATGAACAAAATGAATTCTCTATGAAAGTTGATGCATCCACTGGAAAGTTACTGAATTCAAAAATTCGATATTTTCACCCGGGTTCGAATCCCATGATAGATGAAAATTTTATTTTTTTTATTCAATAACTTTCCCGACGGATTCATCAACTTTCACAGCGAATTCATCATTTTTTTTATTCAATAACTTTCCCGACGGATTCATCAAATTTCACAGCGAATTCATCATTTTTTTTTCTAATGATAAAAATAGTGCTTACGTTAATCCTTATATATATATATATATATATATATATATATATATGGGATAGATCACGTAAGAATGTAAATATTTGTGAGAAATAAGAATTCAGCATTTAGCGTATAAAGTTATTGCACTAAATGTATAAAGTTGTTGCACTGAATTTGGTGCAACAAATTTATACGTTAATTGTTGCATTCTTATTTCTCATCAATATTTGTATTCTTACGTGAACTATCCTATATATATATATATATATATATATATATATATATATATATATAGGATTATCATGCGGATACTCCTTATAAGGTAAACATGAAGATAAATACCAACCATTATAAATCAATATGGACGCATCACATACAATGCATAAATTATGATGCGGATGCACAATGTATAATTATATATAAAAATATACATATAACTAATTCAGATGCAAACTTAAACATAATCATTAGATTTTCAAATCTAATGTACATGATATATTCTCATTTATGTATGTTAAGAATTATATGTACTTGAACCAATTATATATATATATATATATATATATATATATATATATATATATATATGATGGTTAACGTAAAAAATCATTTTTATCTTGAGAACCAAAAAATGATTAATTTGCTGTGAAAGTTGATAAATCCGTCAGAAAAGTTATTGAATCCAGAAAAATGGATGAATCCGTCATGGAAGTTATTGAATCCAGAAAAATGAAATTTTCGCCCCTCATGGGATTTTAACCTCAGTGAAAATTTTGAATTTTTGGATTCAATAACTTTTCCTCATCAACTTTTATAATGAATTCATTTGATTTTTGGTTTTATGATAAAAATTGTTATCGTTTAAACCTAACTATATATATATTTATATATTTTAAAATTCTCTCTCTCAAGATTATTAAATAAAAAATTGATACTCCCTCCGTCCCCAAAATTCCTTCCTGGAATCTTGGGTGCGGTTTAATGAAAATTGTTTAGTGTATTATGAGTAGAATAAGGGTCCCACATTAATGTAATATTAAATTAATTAGTGGTGGTTATAGATGGTAAAATATTTAAATAAATAGGTTGTTGAGGGTAAAAAAGAGAAATAGTGATGGGCCATGGATGGTAAAAGGTGTAAATAAAGAATATTATTGAGGTAAAGTTGGATATATAGTTTTCATAAATAGATAGGAAGGAAATTGGGGGACATCCCAAAAAAAAAAACTAGGAAAAAAATTGGAGGACGGAAGGAGTAGTATTTATATCGTTTTTTCGGGTTTGGCCTGATCTTGAGCGACCTACAGGCTACAGCTATATCTTCAGAGTTTCTGAAATAAATGCCAAGAGGTTGATTAGAATTGAAACTTAAGTTCAGATTTTTTGAGGCAGGAAGTTAGGGCATGGAAGAATCATACTGTCTGACACTAATATTTATGTTAAAATTAATGGGGATATTTGCATTTAAATAAAGAGGTGGTAGCCTTTTAGTTTAAACAATTGGATAGGTTTGAGTAATGTGTCGTGGTGATTAGTTTCACTTTATTACTAGGAATTTTGCAAGCATGAAGTTTAATAAGTAATAATGGTTGTTGGCAAGAAATAAAGTGCAATAGTTGTTTTATAATCTTAACTTATATTACTGAAGCAGAGGCAAACACTCCAAAGTTTCCTTTGTTATAGGATGGATAAATATTTAGGAGCAGGCATTTGAGCTTTCATGTAACTGTAAAATGCAGGCTACATCATATATACCATATCTAATTTTTTTCATCTCAGAATGCAGCCTAGTTGCGGTTTGATTCAGCGGACGCCGTGAGGGGGCGGAATCCGTGCTCGAGACTGGCCTTCCAGATCTTCTCGATATTGAACATCACGTTTCCACACTCGTGCACGTTCCATTCCTCTGCAGCATGGACTATTCCTGCCACGCGCCACGCGCTCATCACTCTTCTGGGCAGCCAGTTCTGTCATCAATGGTAAGAAAACTTTGTGTTATTTATAGCGTTGGAGAAAATTTGTGGAAGGATAGAGATGAAATGATGTGCAGTTCGCCTAGATTTGGAACTGTTAACTACCTCACAAGAGTCAACATTTTCGATATGCCTTGGAGCCAGCATTGCTGGTGTGGTGTTGTATAAGCAGTCTTTGCGCGTCTTCTTTGGGGGAAACTGAGAGAAGGGAATGAACATGGTTCCTTTCGCTGCCTTTTGTTGATCTGTTTCGCTTAGTCCGTCTCCCACCAACCATATCTGCAGACAGAGTAAACATAATTGTGAAACAGTTATTCAAAATGTTTCTGTGACTAGTTTTGATGCAGTTTCATATGCAGTGTGTATGAGCTGCCAACCTTGCAAGGGCTGTTTTTGGAGAGAATCAGATTATTTCCAGCCTCGCTGTTGAGCTTTGCTTTGATCTTCTTGTAGTCGTCCTCGTTCAATGTGAAGACCTATTGGCAGTTACAATGAAGATCAAGACATCCATCTTTACATAGTAAATGATTAACTGCATTCAGTTTGTTGTTATGTCGCTAAGCTACCTGCATTCCTCCTTGGCATAAGGCAAGGGCGACGGAATAAGCAACCTTCGTTGGATTCCCTCGAAGCACCACCTGAGTTGTTCCTTTTGGAATGCTGTTGAGAACTATGGCAACTGCTAAGCTACTCCCATCTACCAATTTCACTTTCAGCTGAGGTAGTCGTCTCAAGAAAAGGTCGCCGTTTCTGTTAAGCCCCTCTTCCTGAAACATTAGATAAGTTAGCTGCTCTGTTGAAGCTAATTAAACTCAAGATATTATCTAATTTCTTATCTTGAAAAATAATGTGTTTAGAGCTTTAACTTGCCTGATTCAATAGCCCGAGGCTCAACACCTTAACGCCCTTTTCATCAGCTTCGAGTATTGCATCCTCAATCAGGTTGTTAATCCACTCTCTGCCAATGCATGTAGTACTGCAAGGTTGTCAAAGTAAAGTGATTAAGATGAGTTTGTTTTTACACTTTTTATGTGAAAATTTGAACTAGTCTTTGTAGTTTTTTTTTTTTACTTGAATGCTATACTTGGGCACAGCCCATGTTTGCAGTTTTAGGTTCTTGAAGACGTTTCTCTCTACTATGAATGTGCGGCCATATATCCAAGTGATCATCATAGACCATATCGTCACCGGCCACATGAGCCACATGTACCACCTGGATTTGTGAGGCTCGGAAGCCAAGCTCGCGAATCCTAACCGTAGATGATATATGGATTCTGGCGTCGTTAGATGAGTGAGATGCACCAGATCGGGTACGTCTTCCTTCCTGACTAGTGAACTTTCGTACAATGTGTCTGAGGACTTGTCCATGGTGCCGTAGACGTAGTCGTAGAATGGCATGAAGAGTGAATAATTTGTCCGGAACTGAGTGTGGTGCAGGGAGTGGTACCTGTATCATATCATCAATCTTATATGAATTTCTAGGTAAGTTATTAAAAATTGGAGACGGCAATGTCGAACGTGACCAACCATTCTTTATCTTTATTATGCAGGTCAATCATATTAATTTCTATTTAGAAAAGTAAATCGAGTAGGTTGCGATATCATGTGCAATGTGACACATCAATATTCTTGAAATTTATTAGGCTCAACAGCATGAATTTCTAGGTACCTAAGTCTTGTAGGTTGGGAAGTGGAATGTGACAGATCAGTCTTAGATCTTTGCTGTAAACGACCTAAAGTTAGATAAGATACAAAATTGTATGGAACGTAACTAGAAAAATTGGTATGAAGATAGTAATAGTAGGTTGGAACACATCACATTTTTCCAGCAAGTTATTAAATTTTGACGGGGCCCTATATACTGTTGACAGGCATTAATCATCTAAAAAGATCAGTTGGAGACCCTAGAGTGCCCATCTTCACATAATCTCACACACTACACACTCATTTTGGACCTTAAGTTGAAAAGTGATGCATCTAGTTTGAAAATCAACAAGAGATGGGATCAACAAAATATGGGGCCGGCGGGGTACTCACGAAGGCGTGTAGACGAGGTACTTGAGGGGAGGGAAGATGGAGAAGAGGCGTTTTGGTATGTGCTCAAAGTTGCAGTGTCCCATGTTGTTCATGAAGTCGATGTAGGTGATGTAGCCTGCAAATGAGATCATGGAAGCAGTCTTCGTCCACAACGTTGTGAGCAGTGGTATTGCGAAGAGGACGAAGTAGGCTATGTGCTCCCCGAACGGATGTATCACGGCTGCCACATACCAAAAACACACAGTGTTAATTAATTCTAGCTACTCATAATGTCAAGATTCATTAACAGGCATCTATTATGTCTATCACCTAATCTTTCCACCATAATAGTGTAGTTACACGTAAGGCATCATAGAGTGGTAAAACAAGTCACATTTTAGTGGGAGATATGTAACTAGAGTCAGCTAGCGAGCTTAGAATAAATCACGGTTCTGGAAAGTTAAAGCACGGCACTTCCTCTGTGTAGAAGCTAGGGAGACATTTTAGGTTAAATCCGGCTGTTTTTTCCCTCCCGGGACTTCAAATTAAAATTAAAAATAAATAACTAAAATGAAAAGATATTATCTCTCTCTCTCTCTCAACCCTTATCCTCTCTGCAACTAGTGGAGACTTGAGAGTAATATCTTACATGTGATGGGCTCGGTGACGATGGAGGAGTGGTGGTGGGAATGGTAGCACGAGTACAAGAAGTGGTGGTGCAGCGCCCGGTGCAGCCAGTAGTAGAGGAACTCCACCGGACCTGCATGTAGTAGGATTGTCCAGATCACGCCGTCCGTTCTCCACCACGGCAAGTTATGAGATTCCTTGATGTATGTATATCCAATATAGAACAAAATCCCGTTGAATATGATTTGATCATCCCTGCAAAACATCATAATCATTGTTGATAATTCTACCTCGTATCAGAAAAATTAAAAATATATATACAAGTCCTAGCTCGTACCAGTTTCTCTCCCTGTCGACCTGTTCGAACTCGATGTTCTTGTCGACTATCCGGTTACTCCCTTTGGCCGTTCGATAGCGAGAATAGGAGATCCATAACTGGTTGTGCAACATTCTTGTCAGCAAGAAAGGGAATATGATCAAGTGCCCTAAATCCCTTTCGCTTTGATCCTTCACCATGTATGAGTATGTTGAGTGTATTGCCCATGGCGCTATCACCACATACTACAACACCAAACCATACTGTTAGAAAAACTAATTTACTCATGCACATATACTAATCGATTTCAGTGAACGTAAAATTATGTATACTGGAAAAAGAAATTATAGTGAATCTTCCAACTAAAAGGCATATGAAACAAAAGTAGGAATATACTAAGAAATGTGACATAACTTAATATCATGATAAATCTAAGAGGAAGAAAAGAAATACCTTGTAGTCTCCTAGCCATGTCCATGGCCACTCAGTGAGAATTCCCGGTTTAGACGCCATTGTTTTTCCTTGCTTGGTTTCTAATGCCTCTCCAACTCTACGTCCATTACCTTTATAACGAAGATAAATGTGTAGACTCATCACTTTATCATTATGGCATTTCATTTATTCTGCCTAATCTACCCTACACGTGTTTCCCTCTTGTTCGGTTTCAAAGGTGTGTTTTTCCCTTTTCTGAGAGTTGCAGTCCGCATTGATGAAAGTACTATTACGATATTATAATCATGTACTATTTTAGTGTATTATAAACATATTACTTTGGACAAACTCGACTGAAAAAAAAGTCGAATTGACTTAAAAATATATCGGTGAAATTTACTCATGACTTTTAATCATAAACACACCAAGTGCATCTCATGTTGCCAGTTGTTATTCGGTCACTTAATTCTAAAAGAAATATATTAATTATGTAATTTAGTGTCAACTTAAGTAAAGCAAGGAGAAAATATGTCTAAACCTGTCCATGCCCATAAGAAACAAAACCAATTTATTCACAAGTGTCCGTACCATGAAAAAAAATCTCCATTTACTCTAGTACCTACCATAAAAATAAAATTCATCCACCGAGCAACTTCCACGAACATATTTAGGTATGAACAATACTTTTTAGAGAGCTTATAAGCTCCAGTTTTGCGGTTCCGACAGTATAATTCTAAATATGAAACGGGCGATGACAATCAATATACATATAACATGTATAGATAGAACGAGTCATGTGTTGTCCCCTGTATGTGTAGAAATAACGACTATAATAAGGTTAAGGTAAAATTCATGGTTGCTTATAAGTTTACGAGAAATAAGTTAGGGTTGATCCTCATTTTTAGAGGAGCTTATGGGTTTGAGATTATACATGAACGTGGGTTTACCCAGTCAAACACTTGAACGTGAGGTTTATCCAAGACGCACACATTTGAAAGTGCTTATAAGCTCACCCAAACACCTCTTAGGTATGAACAATAAAGTTTTGTGGTTCGACAGTATAATTCTAAATATGCGGCCGATGACTCAATATACATATAACAAAATAGAACGAGTCATGTGTTTGGTCAAAAGTTTTACAGGTTCTAACCTTACTTACACCTCTATGGGTTAGAATTTGTCACGTCTGATTTTTCAAGTGTGGTTGTTTATCCGTCCTATATGGTTTGCAGGCTATTGCATATGAACATGATATTTACCCGATGCATATCGAAGATAACGGTTGTGGGTTACCATAAATTCAAAAAAAAGAAAAGGAACGAGTCGTGTGCTCGGAACTGTGCGGTCAAATCCACGGCCATGTTGAATCCCTCCCAACCAAGGCAGATGCAGGGACCCTTAGCTGTCCTTTAAATCAGCAAGACTTATAAATGGCGCATTTATTAGTCCCAACTGCCCAATCAATTGCGAGATTGAGTAATTGAGACGAACTACTCACTACCTCTAATTTAGTGAAACAGCAGAATTGCAATGCTGAATCATCTGTTTCATGCTCCTTCATTTCTGGCAAAATTTGGCCTCCAAACCAAGCCTTGGCCAATCCGGAACTTCTTGCTTTTTCTCTCTTTTTCCCTCTGATAAATCTGTGAAAGTTAGTATGTGAGATTTAGAGAAAGCAGTAAAGAACACAGGAGTTTTTACGTGGTTCGATCAAGAATCAGATCTACGTCCACGGAGGTGATGATCCTCAAGATGTTCACTATAATTGTATTACAATGGGTATCTCAAAGAGCTCTAGTGTTCAGTAATTTGCTAACCCTTTTACCTTCAATCTAACTCCTATTTATACATAAACGTAGACCTTGTAACGAATCCCTTGAATGGCGGGCTCACGATCCTTCTGTAACTGACCATGATCTTCACCATAATCATCCATGATTTCCACCGTTACCCCATCATCTTCGCCCTTGACTCCGTCTTTAATTAGGGTTTTGATTAAGGTTTAGAGGCTGTGTTTCGGGCGTAACCGAGTAGGGCAGCCTTAGGTCAGGCCCAGCTCGTTTGGGCCTGCTAGTGGGCCTGAGAGGTTGGGCCGTATCCCATCATAGCCCCCCCCCCCCGAATAGTCGAGTAGCAACTATGCCGAGGTGGGGTGGGGATCGTAATTTACCGAGGCTGGTTGCTGCTCGACTGAGATTGTTGTTGAAGGTGCTGTCGTTTCGACGTGAGGGTTGGATCTGACGATCTGGGTCCGAACCGAGTTGGGCTGTCTGTCGTTGGACAAAGATGTCCGGCAGAAGAATGTCGAAGTCCATCCTGGGTGGTGATACCTGTATGGGTAATACCGAGGTCTGACCTGGATATAGAGACCGAACTGACTTGGGTGATTTGTCGGAGTCCGGATTGACTTAGACGACGTGCCGAGGTGGTTGACCGATCTGGAGGCGGAACGTCTTCATAAAATAAGAGGGCACCGAGGTCCGGAGTCAGTCGTCTGACGTTGGTCGGCGATGTCTGTTGAGAAGACGACGCCGAGGCGTTCTACCGAGGTCGAGCATGTGACTTCGCGCTGAGGCGATGGCTCGGGAAGCGGCGAAGGAGGCCGGGGCTCTGATGGCGGCCGAAGTGGCGAAAGTCGGGGTGGCGAGGGCCGAGGCGAGGTCGTCCTGCGGAGGACCGAGGCGAAGGAAGCCAGGTATCGAGAGGCCGAAATGGCGAAGGCCGAGGCGAGGTCGTCCTGAGGAGGCCGAGGGCCGAAGGTAGACATGTATCGGGAGACCGAGATGGCGAAGGCCGAGGCGAGGTCGTCCTGAGGAGGCCGAGGGCCGAAGGTAGCCATATATCGGGAGGCCGAGATGGCGAAGACCGAGATGGCGAAGGCCGAGGCGAGGTCGTCCTGAGGAGGCCGGAGTTCGACCCCGACCTAAGACTGCGGCCATTCAAAGAACCTCTGGAGTAGGTTGTGACGACGCCGACTGAATAGGAGTTGCCAAGTTTGTCCCGGGTATTTATCGCCGATCCGGAGATTTTGTTCGAACTGGTGTAGCTTCAGTGATTCGTGGCGGAGTGGAGCTCGGAAGCCCGAATAAGTTGTATATAGCTTAGTACTTTGTATGTAGTCGTACATGTATTTAGACTCGTTCCGAAGTGTATATTTTACCCATTGGGAGATACAAACATAGCTTAGGACTTCGTTTTGGTCGTAAATGTATGTAGATCGATACGTAAGTATATCTTCCCAAATAAAGGGTATAAGTTGGCGAGATCGGTCCGGATGTCGCGTGCATGTGAACATCCAACTTAATGGGTAATTTGTATGCTTTGCATGTAGACGCTCAAATTAATGAGTAGTCAGATGCGCACCCTACTTAGTGGGATTTTCATCTTCGTAAGGCGCCCCTGTGAAGGTTAAAAGTGGTGTATCCAAATGGATGTTCACATGTGTATAAGGCGAGGCGGTGGAATACGAATCGAAAACAAATGTTTTATTGAGAAGTAAATAACATCGCACTTCGGCAAGGTAATAAAAGGACTAACATGATGTTGATCTGAAATCGAAGCTATGTAAAGTACCTCTTTAAATGAGTGATATGCTAGGCCCGGGGTATAAGTGCACCGGGTAGGTGAGCAAACTTATAGACCCCTTTGCCGAGGTCCTCGTGGACGTGGTGCGGGCTTTCCCATGTCGGGTCCAGTTTGTTGAGGCGCTCGGCTTTGCCGGCTTCGTTGTTCCCAAGGGCGAGGTCGGAGTGTGGAGGTTTTCACCCTCGTCGCACAAGGGGCAATCCGGTGATGGCGTGACTTGCTCCATTGTGTTGGGGCGTCGTCTTCATCGTCGGAGCACGCCGTCGTCGAGGTCGGCCCGCATCATTGCCACCTCCGTTCTTTCTTCTGCGTTCCTTGTTCCTCGGCTCAGGTCGGCCGAGGTACTTCTTGAGCTGCCCTTCTTTAACGAGCTCGTCTATCTCCGAGCTCAAATCCCTGCAGTCGTCGGTATCGTGACCATACCCCTGGTGGTAGTCACAATATTTGTCTGTCGACCTCTTCTTGGATCCTCTCTTCATGGGGAGCGGCCTCGGGAAGAGCTCAGCGTGGAGCTCGAATATCTCCGCCCTTGATTTGAATAGACGAGGCGCGTTGCCGCCAGGGTTTGGCCGAGGTCCGAGCCTGGACTCCATGGGGCCCTTCTTGATCCTCTCGAACGCACTTCGGTGATCAGCACCTCGGCCTCGGTCCTCCGCTTCTCTCTCGACCCTCTGCTCGTCAGGATCTCTCTTTCTTCCGGTCCGACTCGTCCCCTCGACGAAGTTGTGGACCAGGTCCAGGTTACCGGCCGTCTTGACTTTTCACGGTGATCTCTTTATTCAGCAGGTCGGATCCGTTCTTGAATGCGTTGATGATGTAGAGATCGTTACTCATCTATTTTGAGAGATTCCTTGATGAACCTCGAGACGAAGTTTGACATCGTCTCGTCCCGCCCTTGGCGGATTGTGAGCAGGTCGGACGGCTACGCTGAGGTGGCATTTTCGATAGAAGCGCCATTTGAATCGATCCATGAGGTCCCGGAAGCGGTGTATCTTGTTACTCGACGGAGGAGGCGAACCAACGTCGGACGTTGGAGATCGGCACTCGGGAAGATTTTGCACATGTGAAAATCCTCCATTCCCCGGTTCGCCATATTGGTTGTGTGGCGAAGAGGAAGTCGGAGGGATCTCCAAGACCATCGTAGGGCGCGATGTTGGGAGCCCGGCATCACGGGGCGGGGTGTGTCGAGATTTCTCGGAGAAGGAAATGATTCTCCGTGCGGTCGAACCCGGAGATCGTTGCCATCTCTCCGGGGTGTAGGGGCCGACAACGGCGCATGTCGTCTCCTCGAGGAGGAGTTCGCCGCGTCTCTCATCTCGTCCCGCCTTCCCCCGGTAGTATTCCGGGTGGCGGCGGGTGTCTTGGCGGCCGGGGGGCACGACCACTTTGACGGGAGATCGACTCACGGTGGCTTGGCGACGTCGCGTTTCTCGGCTGTCATGCCGAGATGAAGGCCGATTCGGTGGGGCGAATGACCTCGGGCGCCAGTAGCCGTCAGCTCGGGCACTCGAGAGGTGCCCGCCCCGTTCGTTCTCTGGTGGAGGAAGCTTTGGAATTGGCCACGGTTGGCGTTGAGGAACTCGGTCACGGCTCGGCCAAGGGCCTCGTGAGACGAACGAACTGTCTGTTCGTCATCGCTGAGGTCGGCATCTTCTACTTCGTTGGGGAGGCGGTCCCGAGGTGTATGGAGACGTTTTCCATGTTGCCCTCGGAGTGTGAACGCTGTGGCGTCGCGATCTCTTTCCGCGACGCCGAGTGACCACCGGTCGCCCTCGTAGCAGTTGTTGCCGGCGTCAGCGGCGGTTGTCGTGTTCTCGCCATTAAATGGTAGAGGAAACGAAGCTTTTTGTTCGGATGTTTCTCACGACGGCGCCAATGATAAATGTGAAAGTTAGTATGTGAGATTTAGAAAGCGATAAGAACACGGGAGTTTTACGTGGTTCGATCAAGAATCGATCTACGTCCACTGGAGGTGATGATCCTCAAGATGTTCACTATAATTGTATTACAATGGGTATCTCAAAGAGCTCTAGTGTTCGAGAATTTGCTAACCCTTTACCTTCAATCTAACTCCTATTTATACATAAACGTAGACCTTGTAACGAATCCTCGAATGGCGGGCTCACGATCCTTCAGAATCGACCATGATCTTCACCATAATTATCCATGATTTCCACCGTTACCCCATCATCTTCGCCTTGACTCCGTCTTTAATTAGGGTTTTGATTAGGATTTAGAGGTCGTGTTTGGGCGTAACCGAGTATGGCGAGTTTTAGGTCGTGCCACTTGTTTACCATCTGAGTGGCTGAGAGGTTGGTAGTATCCCATCACCCTCTAATAACTCTTTTTGGAAAAAATCGCAACCACGTCGAAAGCTTGAATTGAGATTGATTATTATACATTATACATTATCATGCAAACTATATATAATCTTTGTCACACTTCACGATCTAGATTTATTTTGTCTCATTTTAGACGAGTTCTTTGCTGGAATTCCTTAGCGCGTCCATCTACGCGCTCCGCATGCAATGATATGACATCAAAATGCCGTGCATTTAGAGCTGTGGGACAAAAATATTGCCACTAGTAGCTCCAATGTTGCAAACTGTAATTGTTAAATTTCGAGTAAACGATAGATGCCATTAGATATTGAAGTGGAAGAGCAATTATATTTTGAATAGCAAGATCTAACCTTTTTATAACTACAAATTAAATAGCTAGAATTCTTGAAGGGTAAGAGCAATCACACTTTGAATAGCAAGATCTAACTTTTTTATAACTATAAAATAGCTGAAAATTTTATTCAAGACATTGAAACTTTCGTGCAGTTGTTTGCACCAATCATATTTTAAATAGCAAGATGTAACCTTTTCATAACTATAAAACAATTGGAGTTTTTTTCATGCCACCAGAACTGTGCTGATGATCGCATTTAATCATTAGTTATTTCACGATCAATTAGAATTTATTAATTTTAATTATAATTCATTAATAACAATTAGAATTTAACTGAGGTGGATGCACCATGCACATTTTCTCGTAATCATATGCTATATTCATATCACATATATATCTTACGAGAAAAATGTCGCCACTATCCGTAATTGTGTTATAGGTAGCTCGATTTAAAGAGCATGAGAGATTCCACAATAACTTCAACTTATTGTTTGAATTTATATCTAGTTTTTTATATAATATACGTAATTATGGATAGTGGCGATTTAAATGTCGCCACTATCCGTAATTGTTGTTTGGTCCGAGAAGAACTTTGGCGGACGTTCCGCAATCCCTAATTAGGGATAATTAAGGGTTATATAGGTAATTAGGATTTTAAGTAGGATTTAGTAATTCATAATTAGGTTTTATAATTAATATAATTAGAATTAATGTAGTATTTCATAATTAGAGTTTATAATTAGCTTAGTTAGGATTTGTAATCCATAAGTAGAGTTTAGTAACGAATCTAGTTTTTTTTTTTGAAAACACAGAAACTCAAATTAATTCAACAAATCGTCTTTTACAAGATCCACTAGCCAGCTAGGGAAATTGTCATTCCAACAAACTGGACGATTACAATTGAACGCAAATTGCGCAAGGGAATGGGCAGCCTTATTCGCCGATCTATACATATGAGCAACACCAAGCAGACAACTCGATCGAGCATCCTGCAGAATATCCAAAATCTCCTCCGGAAGCAGGTCTTTTTCCTCCTCCGGATTAGCCATGAGCCGGACAGTCAGGATAGAATCAGTAAACACCTCAAAAGGATAGATGCCATTATCCACACAACAAACAATGCCAAAAATCACTGCCTTGACCTCGGCAAAGATGATACTAGTGGAGGCCGCCGTCGGAATAGATTTTGCAAGGACAATTTTACCTTCATGATCGCGAATGATAATACCAATACCGAAGCTTTTTCTTTCAAGATTGAACATGGCATCCACATCCACCCGGAAGCTTCCTTTTTTGGGTTTCAACCACCTCCTGTCACCCAAAGAAACTCCGAACTTCGTAGCCGCTTCGAAGATGGGCCGAGCCTTCCTGTAGTTATCGAATAAAGCAATGCAAACTGTTTCAGAGATTCCCTCGAATCTCTGCTCACCCTCGTGTGCCTCCTTGCAAATGGCCATCCACATTTGCCACAACATGATGCACCAGAGCTCAAAATCCTCTCTCTCAAAATCGCTCCAGGCAGCAAAAGCAATGCCCAAAAGCCTCAAGTTTTTTGCTTGTCGTAAGAGCCCCCAAAAACGGCTACATTTCCAGCTAATTTAGGTAATTGTGTGTAATAAGTTAATAACACAACTTTTACTTAGTTTTGTGTTTCATTATACGACTTTTAAATCTTTGCACATAAAACATAATTTTTACAATATCTGTTGATTTTTTGTAAAATTAAAATTTAGATTTTGGACAGTCGTATACATGGAAAAGTTGCAAAAGTTAAAATAATGTCGTGCCAGTTTTAATTTACCCTAATTTCAATTGATGTTATAAAATTGTGCAAACATTTAAAAGTTATGTTGTAAATCATAAAATAAGTTTTATTCAACCAACCCAATTAAACTCAATTAAATATTACTTGATTTAAAAAATATTAAAAGGAGCCGCAGGATGCTGGCGTCAAAGAAACGCTGCTCTTTAATAAGCTTGACCGAGTAGCTCTAGCTACTCATTTTTTATATATGGTTCATATTCATCACCATATAGTCCTTACTCCTTAATTATCAATATAAATAGTACTTACTATTCAGTTAAGGTGCTATACTAAGTTAAAAGTCACAATATTTGCCATTTTACCTATTGGGTTGGGTTTCTCTCTTTGTCAAAAGTCACAATATTTACCATTTTACCTAATTAAAAACCTGTATTTTAATTCGCAATGTGTAAGCAATATATATAGATAATTTAATACAACTGATCAAGCGCATATATGTTTTACAAAATCTTTTTTTTAGGGATATAAAATCTATTAAGACTATTAGCATGACAGCGATTAATTGATACGCTGAACTTGCCGACCAATATCTCAAACTTTAATTAATGATAGTGTCTTATAATTTTGTATGTACCACTGTTTCCCATTACTATACCTATTATTTCAATATTATTTTTTATAAAAATAAAATTTATTATACTATTATGAATCATATTTTATTTTTATTTCAAAAGGATGAGATTTTAAAAATTATATAACCTAACTTTGGATTTATCAATCCTAACAATGAATTATTAACTAGTAAAAATAAATTTAAATAATAAAAATAATTATATACCCAAATTGGATGGAATAAACCTACTTAATAATTATAATATTAAACTAAACCATATAATATTGAAGTTGAAGGAAAAAATATGAAAAACCATGAAAATTGTAAGTGGAACACCATAATTAGGACACTAGATCTCAATCCCGAGTGATCATGTAAATCAGTAAATTTCCATTGAATAACGCTCATAGGAATTTTATTAAATAATAATGGTGTTTTTATTAGTACATCAAAACGTAATAAAAGCATTGGACTGTAATAAAAAATCACTTCTATAGATTCCAATATATCAGCGGAAGTATACGGAAATAACCTATCTTTCTAAAACTATATATATAAAAGAAATATGAATAAATCTACGTCATTGATTTTAGTAAATCAATTAACAATGTTAATTTACGTTGTGCCGTAATTCATAATTACATATATTACATTTTAATTTTTTGGATTAATTAAAAATTATTTTAGTGATTTTGATCCTTGATTTTAAGGATGTATTGTAACTAATCTAGTTTGTGCAACAATAAATTGAGTAGAATATGTGTTATAAATGTGCTATAAATTATCTTATACGTGCAACAATCAACATTCCACCTTCAATACAAAAAAGAAAAAAATGTACAACATTTAATTTCACTAATAATGTAATATTTTTATTATATGTGCAACAAATTTATTCAATATCTTCTATATTTTGTGAAGATTTGGAAAAGATGGATGAATCCCTATAATTAAAGAAGATGACGAGATTTATGGGATGATGTTGTATTTCTTTTTAATATCATTTTTATGTCTTATCTGTAAATCACAATAAATAATGGCTGACATCATCAATTAATTTTAATTAATCTGGACCGTAAATATGAACTTGATCTATAGTTATGATACATTCTTATTTCTTACACATATAAGATTTTCACCGAACCACCCATATATATATATATATATATATATATATATATATATATATATATCCCAGTGAATAAATTTGGAAAAGAAGAACAAACGTGGAAAATGAACATTTTCCGGCAAATCCAATCAGATTTTAGTAATTGAAATTGGCATTATTGCAATTTTGAAAAAATTATGCTAAACTTGTAAAATAATTAATAGTTCTTGCATTAATTGACAACTAAAACCAATCTAAAATTCATCGTTTTCATTTTGAACTTTTCCTATTTAACTGAGTCAGGAAGCCATGAATGACATCGCTTAATCTAGGGTTTGTTGAAGAGATACTTTGAATGTTTCGGACCACTACTTACGTGGCTCGTTCTTTAATTAGTTATTTCGGAGTGCTACTTACATTGATCATTCTTTAACAAACAACAACAAAAAAGGATGAGGCAGTTGAGGTTACTTAAATTCACAGGTGGCTTTTGTGTTTGAATTCAGTTTCTGCAATTATATACTGTATTCATTTTCCTCTTCGCAACTATTACCTGCAAATATTAAATAGTGTAATTCATACTTAGTCAATTATTGATAGTATGGTAAGGAAAGAAACATACGATACGATGAAATATAAAAACAAAATTAAAATATTGGATTGGTACCACCTTTCACTATTGGCGCAGTTGAAAAATAATTATCTGTTTCTCGTCTTATCGTTTTTGGCCTTCGATTATAAATTAAAATCGAAACTATTGTGTGTGTTACCAGCTAGAGAGTGGTTAACGTCCTGTTTAAAGGTGCTGCTCGAATCCACCGCGACGCAACCTTCAAAATTTCAGATTAATCGACTAAAAAAATCGAAATTATTTTCGCCGGGTTTGCGCTTTGGTCCCGCATGATATAGGATGTCGCATGTCCGTACCCCAAAATTATGAGAATAGAAAGCTCATTTATGGGATAGTACATTTCGGTACAACCACTTACAGGATTTTTGACTTCTGAGAATATAAGTTAAACTCATTTATTTCGGGCTTAATAACTAAGATCTAATTATTTAATATAATTTCCTTAATAATATTGCGTATGATTCTCTGAGTTAAAATAGAAAATAGAAAAGATAAATAAGAAATTTAGCACTTTTTTATTGGTAATTTATACTTTTAATAATAGTAATTCCATACAATAACTAATGTTTTAGTTCAAGTCAAGAGATATCGCCTCAATTTCAGCAACCAATAATGATCGGATAAGTCAGTAATTATTGCATAAAAAAAGGCATGACTTTTTTTTGGTGTTAGGATGTATAATTGTTAACAACAATGATAGTGTAGATATTTATAATTTGTAATTTCGAATACTTTTTAGTACAATTGTGAAAAAGTTCAAACGTTAAAATATAAAGTAGTATTTTTTTTCTTATTCTTTTGAGATGATTAAAACCCATCAACTAGTAAACAACGTAGAAATTTGGTCAGTCTATAAGCAAGTGTAAACTCTGCCGGAGGTTGCCCAACGTTTAATCATTTTTAATTTTTTATGCACCACGTTTTCAATAGTTGAGGGTAGTAGCACATACAATATTGAATTAAGATAGACAAATATATATGGGGGAACTTTATATATAACCAAAAGATATAGTGGGATAAGTTTTATATCCACACTCATAAAAACACGAGTTTATATACCATTTTACTAAAAGACATAAATATCCTGGGTCTCTCTCTCTCTCTCTCTCTCTCTGCCAAAAGAATAACTATCTTCTCTCTCTCTCCTCTCTCTCTCTCTCTCTGCCGAAAATTCTGTCTTCTCTACCAAAAATAAATGAATGGTTTCGCTAAAATTGAATGCAATTAAATTAAAGTTCCTCAACATTAATGGTAAAAGAGGTTGGTAAACATTTAATTTGAAAATCGGTATACATTGAATTCATATCACAAACAATTCATTCGTAACATTACACGAGGAAGAGAGGCGTTTTTGTAACATTAATACAACAAGTTGTTACTGCGCTTTTTTCAATCGAACACCGGAAATCGAGCATTGCTAATGGATTAAGGTAAATTAAATCAGATAGAATTTTTTTACGTGTTCTTGAGTACACGGTTGTACACGGTTGATGATTCTGACTAAATATGTTTTTTTAATACTTTTATGTTATCGAATGATAAATTTCATGTTTTGAAGAAAAAAATGCGTTCTTGAGTACACTGTTGGCTGTGGTAGTAGTATTATCGTCACATATGTTATTTGTGTTGATGTTATGTTAATAAAGTGATTAATTTAATATTTCGGATCATTTAATAAGTTAAATTTAAAAATATGAGATGTTAACATCGAATCAGGTATGCGATACCGGCTATACCGTACTTATGAACACATAAACCATGCACGAACTCATCAAGACACGGGTTATAAGCGGCACTGGTCGCAGCACGGTGCAGCACACCGTGCGGCACGATCGCGCACAATGCACGCACGCGCATGGTCCGTGCACGAACATGACCGCTGCACGGCACGCATCGCGGCACGGCACGATCAGGCACGTGCACGCACCGCGCATGGCCAGTCATCCCGTGCATCCTATATATCTCGTGCATCCTATGTATATGATCATATCTTTTATATCTTGTTTTGCAATGATGTCTTGCAACGCCTTATTATACGTCATGGTGGTAGTTGGGATAGAGCGAGTATATAGGCGACGAGGTTCTCGTATACATGGTTGTAGAACAGATTTCACGTGCTAATTTGCTAAGAGAGATTCATGAGCAAGTAGGCAACAATGGTGGATCGGATTATATGCTTTTCTATACGACGAGCGCTAGTGATGGAAGAAGAATAAAAGTATCGTTGAAAACCGACACCGATTTGTTCCGATTGATTGAAAGGATGATCCAGCTTTGTATGTGATTGAAAAGGCAAGCGATCGCACCACGGTACACACAGAGACACCGTAGTATATGGTTCACAACGATCTGATCCTTGCCCGAGTCTAATGCAAGATGTCTTGGTTCGACTATACACGAAGACGAGTATTGTCTTCGAATGAGGAGGAAGACAGCTGGTGTATTCAGATGAAGAGGAAGACACGAACCGATGAGAGATATATTTGATTCATTGGCACTTGAATTTGGTGCTTGGATTCGACAACCGTGACATCTTGATAAGGTTATCGGACAACAGAACTTCACTCCGAACAACAAGATGATGGTGAGGCTCATGCTACAACTTCACGAACCGTAGAGGATGATACAGCGCATGAGTTACGCAAATCGGGTTATTCCACTACTTGATTGTGACAAGGCATTGCCATTAGATTGGGTCGAACCTTGTGGAGCCCATGCCGACCAATTATGCGTTGATTCGATATTTAAGACGAAGACGACTCGGCGATAGCCGTGGGATTGTACCACTGGAGAATCATGTAGAGTACGTGGTCGATCGGTCAAGTAAAACACGTTTGGGGTATGTTTGCAAGCATGGCAACGGTTGTCCTTTTAAGCTACGAGTCATCCGGAGGGCAACGATATGGAGAGTAATTAAGTTGAACAACGATCATACTTGTCACTGATTTGAATCGACCGCCCACCCAGGTGCTCGCTAAGATTGTTGGCAAGTATTTTGTACGGAAATTGGTCGATGAAGGTGTGGTACTGAAGCCGAAAGAGATGATTGGAGAGATGCATCAACAATTTGGCATTGAGATGGATTACAGCTTTGCTCTCCGAGCAAGAAACGTCGCTATAGAGATGACATATGGCGATTTCGAACGGTCCTATCAATTGCTTCCATCATATTTGCATCTGCTGAGAGAATCAAACCCCGGACACTATATGATATTGAGACGGCTCATGATGGTGAATTCGATATTTGTTTCTTGCTCTTGACGTAGTTTGCATGCTTTCAATCATTACCTACGGCCGGTCGTCGTTGTAGACGGGACTCATCTTAAGGGAAAGAACAAAGGAATTTGTTTTGTCGCTGTTACGAAGGATGGAAATGAAGGAATCTTCCCGCTTGCTATTGGGTTAGGTCCGATTGAGGATGAGGAGTCATGGACTTGGTTTTATCTCGGCCGTTCAGTGCATTGAATGACTGATGATCTCTTAGTTGTCTCGATCAACATAAGGGCATCGAAAAAGCCGTGGAGTCCGTGTATCCGAACGTCGCGCATGTGTTGTGCTTTTACCATTTGCAGAAGAATATGGCGCGATTTGGGTCGCATGTTTGTACAGTTTATCAAGTCACCGCATATGCCTATCGATCGAGGATTTTGAGAGATATTTTTACTGCGTGGATGTTCTAAACCCGCAAGACACCATCATCTACTCTCATTGGGGAGCATAGGTGGTCTAGGTTGAAGTGTCCCGTGACGACGCTATAGTTTCATGACTTCAATGCGCGTAGAGTTTCAATAGTCGGTTGTTGTGGGCTCGACGCTCACCGCTTGCTCGTTGCTTGAGACTTTCGATCTATTACGGAGAAATGGTTTGACGTCGACGCGCTAGTGCAGCAGCAGCAGGTCCGATGATTTGATGAAGTAGCGTCGAGCTACATGCCTCTGTCGAAGGCGCCGCCACTTGTCCGCTCAACGACCACACACATGTTTAAAGTCGAAGAGGAAAACACATCATACGTGGTTGATTTGAAGAATGGGACATGTGAATGTCGTGAGTTCGATTTGGACGAGATCCCTTGTTGTCACGCTTGTGCTGCTATTAGGTACGGTATTTATCTAAACGTAAAGTCCAACTCATACGCACGCGTTGTGGTTAATTTCTTTTGTGATTAATTTATTTTGTGATTATTTTCCCATAGGCGTCTTTGGTTTATAAGTCACCGACTTTGTGGCTCGAGATTATAGACGATCTGCATTTTTGCGGCGACTTATTCTTATCGAATTGCATCCGTATCACATCCCGGTGCATGGATTGTACCGCACTCAGATCACGTTTTACATTATTCGACCTCCAATCATCATACGTCAGTCAAGCGCCCTAGATCGAGTAGGATGCAATCGGTTGTTGAGGTTCGCCAAGATCGCGTCGTCAAATATGCACACGCTGCGTGGTCGAGGCCACAACAAACGCTCATGCACGCGCTTATTGCCATTAGTGATGAAACATGTGTGGAAAGGACACGACGTAGGAAAAATGTAGTATTTGTCGAGTGAAGAGCATACAAGAATTTGTGTCCTCAACGGCCTCGTGAGTAAGGATATTTGTTATATGAATTGATATTCGTTGTTTTTGGATTTTGTTGAATCATGTTGGATTTTGTTGAATTATGTTGGTTTTTGTTGAATTAGGGGGATTTAGTTGGATTGTTGTTGGTTTTTGTTGAATTAGGGGGATTCAGTTGGATTGTTGTTGGTTTTTGTTGAATTTATGTTGGTTTTTGTTGAATTATGTTGGTTTTTGTTGAATTTATGTTGGTTTTTGTTGAATTATGTTGGTTTTTGTTGAATTAGGGGGATTTAGTTGGATTGTTGTTGGTTTTTGTTGAATTAGGGGGATTCAGTTGGATTGTTGTTGGTTTTTGTTGAATTATGGGGATTCAGTTGGATTGTTGTTGGTTTTTGTTGAATTATGTTGGTTTTTGTTGAATTAGGGGATTCGGTTGGATTGTTGTTGGATTAGGGGATTGATTAGATTCACGAGGGCACACGCGGGCGTGCGCGCGGTGCACGAGGGTACACGGCGGCACGAGGGCACACGGCGGCACATTGTGGGCACACGCCCGCGCACGGTGGGTACACGCCCGCACGATCGCGCACAAGACACTGTCGTGCACGACGTGCACGATCGCACGCCTGTACCCCGTGCACGCCGGTGTACCCTCGTGAATCCAATCAATCCCCAATCCAACAACAATCCAACCGAATCCCCTAATTCAACAAAACCAACATAATTCAACAAAACCAACAACAATCCAACTCAATCCCTAATTCAACAAAACCAACAACAATCCAACCAATCCCTAATTCAACAAAACCAACAAAAACGGGCAAGATAACCTCTAAAATATGGATAAGCCAACTCGCACTCAAAGAATAGCCAACAACAAGCAATAGCCAACAACAATCCAATATATTCGGTTAATTGCATAAACACACACAACATTCACCAAATTGCAAATTCGACAAAACTATTAAACTTACAAACTATATATACATGTCAAACCATAAGGTATTATAAAATCATGTCAAAAACGGGCAAGATAACCTCTAAAATATGGATAAGCCAACCCGCACTCAAAGAATAGCCAAAGAGGTCACACCCAATACAAACAAAATATCATTAACATCGATAAAATTCTACAATATCCGTTATAAATACAAAAAGTCGATGAAACTAATCAAAACGAGACAATATCCATATCCTACGAGCTATCGTCAGACGTGATCCGTATGTAACGCCGATCGTTATGTAACCTCCGAGGCATACCGTGATGAGGCGATACATATAGAGGCATGCAAAGACACCGCAACTCACCGAGTCTTTACGCTGCATCGCTGATCATGGGCACCTCCGCCAATGTCGATACTCCGTGTGTGGCGCCCTCAATTGATTGTTGGTCCAAAATCCGCCTACCTCATCGATCGAGGAAAAGCCGAATAATGGGCAACATCCGTAACGCCTGAGCGCTGAGTCGTGGTTGTACGCCACGAGTCGTACACCTCAAGAGTCCACGCAACAAGAGATATGCGAATCGTGACCCGTTGATTTCCCGACGTTATGTATGGCTAGTATCTCGCAACATTGATAATTTTAAAGTTTACATTCAATCGATAGGAAAAATAGAAATGAGGTAATAAATTTACCAGACAACAAGACAACCACGGTCTCGCTATGCTCAGACGCCCCTTGTACCATCGCTAACAAGTCATCGGGTACTTTCCATCGTGGATATGTGATCTTTGATACCACATTATAGCCCATAGGATCATCTCGACGAAGCCGCGAACTCACGCACAAGCGCTTTGTCGCATAAATGAATAAATTTAGTTATACCCATATAAAGCTAAAGCTATCTATGTTGGAATAATTTAAGGACATTTCAAACTTACATAAAATCCAACCGGTGCTATAATGCATCGAGCTTCATTGATCGTGGGTAATAATACATTGGCGGGGATGATGTGGGTTGATTACTTTCCAATGTATATACAAGGTGAACAACCCATAACCTAACACACACATAAAAAAAGAACACCATTAATCGAATTATAAATATATAAACAAAATTTGAATAAATGTTGTAATAAAGTACCTCGCCCGTGAACTCAGAATCTGGGTCGATGATATGATCGAACAGTGCTTGAGTCATAACATGCTGATTCAAATTAGCCACGAAAAAGCATCTGGGCCTGCCTGCCTAAAGATCTCGAAGTCCATTGGTCATGCGCCTGGGTACTATCGACGATCCATCACTGTGCACGATCGCTCGAGCCGTTGATCTCCATTGGTGGCGTGACTAGACTCCTCTGGATCGACCTGCCGTGAAGCAGATCGTCGATGGCTAGTGCGGGCCCCCTCATCTGGATCGACCTGCCGTGAAGCGCATCGTCGGTGGCTAGTCGCGACACCTCCTCCGGATCGACCGCCGTGAGCGGATCGTCGGTGGCTAATGTGGGCTCCTCCGATCGACCGCCATGAAGCGGATCGTCGGTGGCTAGTCGCGGGCACCTCCTCCGGATCGACCGCTGTGTAGCGCATCGCCGGTGGCTAGCGCGGGCCCTTCCATCATGCCGGGCACCGAGCGCCCGACCGACATGCTCGAATAGCCGGCGTAGCTCACACGCGCAGATATAGGCGCACGAGATCTACGTCTCAAGATTTGCGCCAAGAAATCCGCCAACCGCCGAACACACGCCGAGCCACTCGAGCTCTGAGGCCCTCTCCGAATCGTCGTCCACAATGGCACGACGGACGATCTCGATCACAAAGCGGAATGGAGGTCTCGCTCTAGTCGAACACTCGGCGTGTTCGCAGACACGTGGTCTCGCTCGCGCCTCATGTTCACGACGCTCGATCGCGATCGAGACGCCCAGTCGATCGGGCTCAACAACCCGAGGGATATCTCGACACTTCCCACCCCGCCGCCAAACGCCGCATGACCGGGACTGCTCTGCCACCTCCTGCGGGGCACTCGCCACGATAGGCAAGCGTGGCTCGAGCACGTGCTCGTCATGTGCTCCTCCGCATGCCGCCCCGCAGCACAAACCGACTGCAAAGGATCGCCTCGAATAGGCTCAAGTAGTATGCTCACAACTCGGCCTCGAGCGGCTCCAAGATAGGATGACATAAACGCTACAAAACAAAGACATACACATTATTGATTATAATGTATTTAATAAATATATAACAAATACTAAACATGAGATTAAAATTACCGGCTCGTCAAAAAATCCTATGTATTTGGTCGTGGACTTCCATGTAGTCCACATCAAGCATCTCGGCAAATGTATCTCGTTGTCCCAAGACCCACACATACGCCCTAAGTCGGGATGGCCTCATACGACCAAACTGTAAGGCCCGCACAGACCATAGAAGTGGTACGCCTTCCTCGAAGCCGCCACCTCGCCGGGTGCCTCTTCAAAGACATCAATCCCGTGACAGAGCACCGAACGAATAGAGCCCCAAGGAAAACTCGCCACGTATCCAAATCCTCGACTAACGCCCAAACCCATGGCTCGATGGCTTCCTATCGCGACAAAGGACGATAAGGTAAGCTACTAATATGAAAGCCGCCTTCAAGTAATCATGGTATCGCGACCGTACCGTTGTTTGATGAATCGGTGCGGAGCTCGAAATAGTCGCCCTCCCACTCAAACAACCTATGGAACATGCCGGTCTGGGAATCTCGCCTCAAGTTCGGATCAAAGGAAGACGCCCAAAGCGCAATCCGACACCGTGGCAAACTCAACCATCCCAATCGGATATCGGTTCCACAAGCGTGAAACCAAATCTCGAACTCCGCAAAACTAGATCCACAACCGTCGGGCCATCGATTGTGCAGCGCATTATTAGCGCTTTCCCTCCCGAGATGAAGAAGATGCCCAAAGCAGCTCTGCTTAAATACGTCGATACATCCGCTACCGCTTCTGACATGTCCTCACCTCGCTAATACATCAATTCGGATGTATTGATTGATGCGACCGGCGTAGCCTTGCATATGCGGTCGTAACCACCTATAACGAGGTCAGAATGCACAAGATTAATCAAGATACACTAAACAAAGTTCTAACAACAGAATACACGATTCAAATCAGACACGGTGCTAGTGTGCGGTTAGCACCGTGTTCGACCAACCGCACAGTTCTTCAAGACACGGTGCTAATCGTGTAATCAAGATCCGACACGGTTGGTCGTGACACGGTGCTACCGCTACAGATCTTCAAGACACTAGAACCGTGTCTTTACGAACCAATCTAATTTTAACAATTTTAACAACATAGCAACTGATTTTAATTTATAAGTTTCTAAACACACAAACTATCGAAATTTCATCACTATCGTCATACATGAAAATTTCGTGTCACACATGAAAACTATCGTGTACATATTACAAACCAATTTTAAATGCACGATTACTCACCGAGGTCGTGGTGTTCCCAAATCGGTGCCGAAGTTCGTCGACCAAGCGGTAAGGTCGACGGCGTTTATTAGCGCTTGGCGGCGACGGCCCAACAGAAGGTTCTTCCACGTGGAGGAGTTTTCCTTCGACCGCCGCTTGCTCGGCCGCATCCGGGAGTACCGTGGATCAGATCCGTATCCGTATCACCATGTTGTTGTTTTGCGTGAGTCGTGAGAGTGTGTCGTGAGTCGGGGTCGTGGGTTTTCCGGGAGTGAGTCGTGTGTTTCCGTGGGTTGTGGGTTTCGCTTTCGCGTGAGAGAGCGAGAGAGTCGAGTGAGTGGTGAGAGAGAGTGAGTCGTGAGAGAGAGAGAGCGAGTGAGAGAGAGAGGCGAGAGAGTGAGAGAGAGTTCGAGGTGAGTGAGTCCGTGAGAGAGAGAGAGTGAGTGCAAGTGAGTGAGAGAGAGAGAGTGAGTCTGAGAGAGAGAGAGAGTATATCCGCTTTTTTTAATTTTTCCGTGGATATTTCGGTCTTTTAAGCCAAAATGGCTATAAAACTCATGTTTTTATTAACTAGGCTATAAAACTCTTATTCCTATTTTTTGGCTACTTACATATATTAACACAATATATATATAGAGAGAAAATTAGTGTATAGTCCGTCAATTTTGAGGAAAAATTATTTTATAAATTTAAAAACAAGTCGATACTTTATTTTCAATAGTTGAGGGGTAACGTAGCACATACAATATTGAATTAAGATATATATATATATATATATATATATATATATATATATATATATATATATATATATATATATATATATAAAAATTTAGTGTGTAGTCCGTCGAATTTTGGCGAAAAATTATTTTATGTTATAAGTTATAAATTACAAGTATAAATATAAAAACAAGTCGATACTTTATTTTCAATAGTTGAGGGGTAACGTAGCATATACAATATTGAATTAAGATTATATATATATTAAAAAAAAATTGTGTGTAGTCCGTCGAATTTTGACGAAAAATTATTTTATGTTGTAAGTTATAAATTACAAGCATAAATTTAAAAAACAAGTTGATACTTTATTTTGAAGTAATAGTATTTATAGAATTCAGCGGAACAAGTTTTTGAAATCAAATAAATTATTAGAGAAAAATAGGTTAAGGAGGATTTTATTCGACTTTTTCCATTTATATGTTTAGAAAGTTAATCTATATGCTCGTACTCACAATAATTTTCGTGTATAGTTTATTATTATATTAATTGGTTATTCGTCTCAATACAAACTTGAACATTAAGTAAAAATTAATAATAAATAGTATATAAAAATTTAAAAGATTGGAGAAAACTACATTTGGACATGTTAATTAATGTTTGGACTTGTTTAGAATTTATATGCGTACTCGTCTCAAATCCAATTAAAATGATTTTACTATTGGTTTATATCTTAAAATCGTATATTAATACCAACTAATTACTCAAACACATAAAAATCATTTTATTTAGGTTTTTTCAATTGATAAATTCTCAAGAAAAAATAAGGAAATATCGAGATATATAGAATAAATAAAAACTAGAATATAAGAATTAAGAATGTATATAATTACTATCCAAGATAAATAAGAATATAAAATACATGAGATGCCACGTGGACACTCGAATTAAGATGATGTCTCCATTATGTAATCATATTATATAGAATGTATATGTTCGTACATGTCTCGAACCCGATTAACAAGTGATTTTCTTACACATTCTCACCGAACCCATTTAAATTAAAAATATAAGTTGTTACATAATTGATTATTCATCTCAATAAAAATACGACATCACATAGTAAACATCAACGAAAAATAGTATAACACTACTAGAAAAATGGCCTATTACTACATTTAATTTATGACACTTCAAGAAAGATGCCATTATAGATCCTCAACCGATACACTAGCCTTTACTACATTTATTTCAAACGTTAATACGACTTTGTTGAGTTAGTAGTATAATATGGACTCCTTAGGTGACACTTCTATAATATGTCTTAGAATTTAAATAAAAAATTAAAGGATAAATATGTAAAAGGAGAACTGTTCCTACGTGGCTTTAATCACCGTCGTATTTCAATATTGACTGATTATTGTCTTTTTAAGAATATTTTTCAATTAGTAATTAAATTTAATTAGATAACAAAGTCGTCAACAACCACTATTTAAAAAATTAATATTTTAGAAAATTATTTAGAAATTGGGAATCATTTCTTTAGAATTTTTAGTAGAATGCTAATAGCTAGGATTAATTTTATTAAACGACATATATACACATTTGATTAGTTTTTAAAAATTAATTTGGTGGGTGTTTGAGTGTTAATATATAATATAGACATAATAATTATTATTATTATTAAAAAAACAAAGTGGACTCCCCTTGGACTCATCGAGCTGCCCACGAATACCTAAGTCCTAAACTAAAAAGATGTCTAAGCAGTAAGCACCGCAGCGCCACCCCCTTTTCATTTTCCTCCGACTTATACCAAATCCCATCTTGAATAAGTGTATAGGTTTGAGCGACATTGCAGTGGGTTGCCTCAGGATATCAATTTTTCTTTCTAGTGGCCAAATTGAGGAGCAGCGCATCCCTGTCCAAGCAGCAAGTTCGAATTTGAACTTCCAAATTTCACAAGCGTATGGTAATTCTTGACTCCAGCTTTGCTTAATTTGAACTAATACAGTATAACAGTACTAATGATATGTTGGTAGAAAAAAATATAACCATAATAGTCAAATAAATAAGAAAGCAACATATAATTGATTTTTGCTAAAAGAAAGCGTTAAAAATTAGAAAAAGTAGCTATAGCCAAATACGTACGTGGAAGCTTTGGAAGCTTAAAATAACGTAAAAGAATTATATATCTCTATTAGCAAACGTGGGTTGTACTCCCTTTACAGTTTTCCCTTCAAAATCTTCTGTATAGTTTTGATCCCAAAATAAGAAATTAAGCGCCAAAAGAAAAATAATCAACGCCAAATCAGAAAGAGAATGAAACCGCACAATCGGTTCCCACAACTCCAAACGATTAATCTATTTCAATTTCTCTCCTCCCATTAACCTGAGATTGTTCCCAACTTATGAGAAGAACAAGAACTTGACGGAAATCCAATCGTTTCTCATTTCAAATTTGTATAGCAATCCATGCTAATTATCCGAACTCATTTACATATTTATAAATATAAATTATTACAATAATTGATCAACAGTCTCAATAAAAATTCAAATATTACAAAGTAAACATAGCATTAGTGATAAATAATATAAGTAACAAAATAAGTAGAAATTTTCAATTAGGCATTTCGATTAATGTTCGAATTCGTTTAGTATATATACTCATACATGTCTCAAACTCAATTAAAAGTGATTTATTACATGTTGTCATCTCAAATTCGTATATTAATACCTGTTAATTACTCCAATACGTAAATATTCTTTTATTTATATTTTCAATCGATAGAATCTCACGAAAAAATCAATGTAGGATTCAAATTTATTTTAAAAACAACAACAACAATAATAATAATGAGAAGTAATGAAGAAAATTTCATAATCTTTAATTTTAGGAGATTTCAAAAATATTAAATAAACAAACATATGAATTAGAATTGCACAAAATGAGTATTTAGGATAAACAATTAAGAATAGAGACAGTAAGAGATGCATGAGAGTTGGGAATTATATATGGAAATTCCGTACTATATTTAATTAAGGAAAATTTAGGAATATTAAATAAATAAGAATTAAAACATAATGAGAATAATTAAGATATACTATAAGAATGAAGAATGCACAAAATGCAACGTAGGCATGTTAATTAAAGTGGTGCCTCCAATATCTACTTGTATTATAAATTGATTAAAATTTATTATATATATATATATATATAGGCATATAAATTGATTAAAATTTATTATCTAGGAACATGTATATATAATCCTTAACTTATATAAATGAAAACAAACCATGTCCATTAGATTTGAAAACCTAATAGTTATTTTTAAGTGTGCATAATATAATCATGCATTTGTGTATCTGTATCATAATTTGTGCATTAAATCAAACTTCCATTATTTTATCGATGGTTGATATTTGTCCTCATGTTTACATTATAATAAATGTCCACTCAATAACCACTATATATATATATATATATATATATATATATATATATATATATATATATATATATATATATAGTGGTGGTTCAAATAAGAACCAATTTTAACGCGAGAACTAAGAACCACGGAAATTTTTACTTAACAAAATGAATTTGCTATGAAAGTTAATGATTGTTGGAAAGTTATCGAATCAAAATTCAAATTTTCACCCATGGTTCAATCCCATGAGAGGCTTAAAATTCTATTTTTTTGGATTCAAGAACTTTCCCAAACAGATTCATCAAGTTTCACACTAAATTCATCATTTTTGGTTCTCACGCTCACAATAAAATGATTCTTACATTAACCCTCCCTATATATATATATATATATATATATATATATATATATATATATATATATAGCTTTTTGGAGGTGGTTAAAATAATTGATGTAAATAAAATAATATCAATATTATACATGGAAATATTGTATTATATAATCCATAAAGTTGGGTGAGCACATCTTAATTGTGTTTTTAATAATAATTATATGCAATGCTAATTATATATATTAAAATGGCTATCATTGGGAGAAATATCTTTACATATCGTTTAGCTTGGTGTTGGAATCTAATCAAACATGTTTCGATTCCAAATTCTAATAAACATAATAATATAAAGAATATATATAAATAATATATATATATATATTTCAAATTTTATTAAAAATAATTTTACTACTGCTCACGCCTCATTCCTATATAGTAATATCTCGTAATTATCCGAATTTGTATAAATTTATAAATATTTAAATAATCAAATATAAATTGTTATAATAATTTATTATCATGTATTAATAAAATTTCAAGCATTACTATATATTTTTTAAAAAAATTGGCCAAAATAAATTGAACAACAATTTGAGTTATATACAACTAATATTGATTTAACATGTAAATAATTAAGCGCTAATCAATACATGTAGTAAAATATTGATACTTAGATGGTTATATTATATTAATTTCTATACACTAATAATATATATATATATATGTATATATCTATATATTTCATTTTTATATCATTATTGTTATTTTCTAACAATATATTAAAAACATAAGAAATATTAATCCATAACATATATGCATTTATATAAATGTTATGAAAATGATTTTAAAACATATACTCAAAATTATAAAATCTAAAAATATATAATGATTTAAATATAATAAACCGACTAAAAATAATGTTATACATAATTAATCAATACCAATTAATTTTTTATGGTTACAAAATTCATAAACCATAAATTATATCCATTAATAGCGAGTCTCCTTCATGTAAAGAGCAAGATAAAAGGTTCAATCTCCACCATTCCCCTTTCACAAACTTAAAAATAAAATAAAATTGAAGACATTATTAATTTGGCCCATTGATCAAGACACAATCTAGGGTGCCATCCACGTGGAAATTTATTTTAGATATTTTTAAACATGATTAGTTAATAATTTGCAATTTTCTACAATATATATGACCTTCTATTTGTATTTGAAAATTACTAATGTATAGTTATGGTCATAATATTCTTTTTTTTAATAATCGAAATATCATTCAATATAATAATATAAGCATAGTTTTTGGTTAAATAGTAATCAATCATTCAATGACCCATAATGTTAGGTAGTATTTTTGGTAATATGATTAAACTACATAGTGATGCATATTTTGTGAGATAAATAAAAATAAGGATGTACGAAAATGAGAATTTGAGATAAATATGAATAAAAGATAGAGAATGTGCCGCATAGACACATAAATGAATATGATGCTTTAAAATCGTAATGCTATTATGAATATGTAGATGTATAGTAGAGAATAAGAAGAGAGGACTAGTGCGTCGGGGGCAGGTGAGGGAGGGTTGGTTAGTTACTTAGCTAGTTTAGGTCCTTCAAGATAATATTTATTTTATAAAGTTTCTAAGTATTATATAAATATATCATATTAAAATTAATTAAGTGTTTAAAGATATGTTTATTATTAAACTACAGTTGCATATTATTTATGACTAATTACTAGATCCGGCCACCACTTTAGACTTTTCAAGTCATTTAATATCGTAGAGTGTACCGTCTGACCATTAATTTACACATGCTTTGTAACTATATATATGTGACCACATTTATGTGGGGCAGAAGCATCATGTCTTTTACATATGTGAATGTGAACTCTAATTATCGTAGTACAATTAATAAGTTGACATATATTATGATGATGCCAATTGTGATAAACTGTGGCTCTCAATATTAAATCTTCTTAGGCTACATAATTCTTAGTTGTGCAGGTCCAGTTAACGTGTAAGAATTGGTAACGACTCCACATAAAAAGAATATAGACTTCAATTTTACATAAACTAAAATTTTAAATTATATAATGATAATAGGTAATTTATATATATAAAAAAAGAATAAGAAGAAAAAAAGGAACAAGCAAAAGCTACATCACAAACAAAACAACTAAAGTTATTAGTCTATACATGCACATACAAAATTTACATATAACAACATGCAACTTAGATATTATGGCAATTACCAAAATCATCAGATTTGTGGAAATCTTTATAGACAGGAGGAACCCCCGGGGGAGTTGAGGCACAGGCCTCCCGGGGTATATTAGTCTTTTCACAATTAATAATAATAAAATTTTCTTATTTTGGATCAATTAATACAGAATTTTAAAGGCACACGTACATGATTCAACCCGAGACCTTTGGCTAAGATTAACCACTCTACTACTAGCCAACACACACACACATAAAATTTTCTTATTGTGGTGTATTGTTGTTCTTTGTTTGATAGAGAAGAAGAAATTGGTTTTCATTTGTTATTGTTGGTGTTCATTTTCTAGTATAAGTATGTTAATAAAAGTATATCTACGTTAATTTTTGATGATATAGCGAGCAATACAATTTACACTTGTACGTAAATACGGTAATTTTTACTTTCCAATGAGAAATTCGATATCCCAAGGTATTATTCATAGGATTAGATCCTCATTTGAGCTTTGCGTACTATTATTTTATTCTTTACATTTGATCCATATAATATGCTCTGTGTGTGTCATGAATTAAAAATATATCTTAACTTTATGTCATTTACACTATGACGAACGAAAGTTTAAATTCAGCATAACTTTATTCACAATTATAATTCCTCCCAATTTAGAAGATTGTAAATCATGACACACTTTGAATTTTGTTATTATTTTTTATTAATAGAATAATTTATACGAAATCATCTTCAAATGTGAATATTTCATTTTATCAGTTAATGGACTTATCATTGCCCCACCTCAGAGAATAGAAATATTATGAGGAAGTCGTATTTATTTTATTTTTGTTTTTTAACACTATCATGTAGCTTAAACAATGTATTATTATTAAATTTAAAATTCTTCCTATATCTTTATAAAATATGATTAGTTGGCCCGTGAATAAAAAGTATGGATATGTTTATTTGGAACATATGAGAAACGAGGTTGATGGGATATGGTCTAACCGCTCAAACCCAATAGCAGGCCCAATCGAACTGGGCCCAGCCTAGCAATGCGGCCTATACAGTTCGGCCCAAAGCCCAACATCTAAACCCTATTCAAGATCAAATCTAAGAAGAGATATTAAAGGAGATACTCAAGGATCGAGCCTATCATCGAGATCGGATCACACAAGGCAAGGATCCATGGTAATCTTAAAGGGATCCATGGTAATCTTAAGGGATCCATACATAACATGTATAAATAGAGGTTAGACGAAGGTAAAAGGGTTGACAACCATCGAATACTAGAGTTTTAGATACATTCATTGTAATCAAACATAGTGAAAGTATTGAGGAATCATACCCGTGGACGAGATCTTTACCTTGATCGAACCACGTAAAACCCTCGTGTTCTTTATCGCTTTCACAAACTCACACACTAGATTTATCATCGGCCGCTCGTGGGAAACTTCAACAAAAGCTTTGTTTTCACGTAAAATCAATGGCAATGACTGCAAATATTAGCGCCGCGGTGGTCGGCAACGGACGGATCAAGACCCCACCAAGTCATTACGCAATGCCGGGAAAAGAAATCGCACGCCGATAGCAACAACACGCCCGAGGGTTACATGAGGACCTACCTATACACCCTCGTGATCGCCGCCCATCAAGAGGAGAAGCCGACCTCAATGCCGGTGAACAAGCTACTCACTAATCTCATGAGGTCCTCGGAGAGCCGTGTCTGAATTCCTCAATGCCCATATGGGCCAATTTCAAAACTTTTTGAGCCAAAGGGCGAATGGAGCGAGAACCTCAAGAACGCCCGGTTTGGCAGTCACGGGCGCCCGAGGTCGCTCACCTCTCCGAAATGACCAAGGACGTTCACCTCGGTGAGATAGCCGAGAACGATCACCTCAGTATGATGTCCGAAGACGATCACCTCGGTATGATGCCCGAAGTCGATCACCTCGGTAGGCCGCCCATAACCGTTCACCCCGGAGTCACCCGCCAAGTCGGTCACCTCGGTACAACTGCCGAAGTCGTTCACCTCGACACATCCACATGGTCGAACGGGATCGAAGAGAGGAAAGACGGAGTCGATCCCCTCATCAGAGAGACGATAGACGTCGCTATCGGTCTCCCACCCCTCCTGAGAGGGATGACAACGAACTCCCGGGATTCGACCGATATGGACGGATCATCTTCCTTTTTCCGAGAAACTTAGATACACCCCGCCGCAACGATATCGAGCACCCAACATCGCCGCCTATGACGGTCCGGGAGATCCTCGATTTCCTTTTGCCTATACTACTAACATGGCAAATCGGGGATGGAAGATTTTCACACGCGCAAGATCTTCCCAAGGTGCTGGCCTCCAACGCCCGTCGTTGGTTCACCTCACTTCGCCAGAACAACATACATAGCTTCAGAGATATCATGGATCAATTTAAGTGGCGCTTCTATCAAAAGATGCCTCCTCAACAACCTTCATCCGACCTACTCACTATCCGCCAAGGACGAGACGAGACGAGACGATGTCAAACTTCGTCTCAAGGTTCATCAAGGAATCCCTCAAGATCGATGAGAGCAACGACCTCTACATCATCAACGCATTCAAAAACGGGATCCGACCTGGTGCACTAAACAAAGAAATCACCAGAGAGAACTCGAAGATAGTGGGTAGCCTTTGGACCTTGGTGGATAACTATGTCAAAGAGGACGAGTCGGATCGTAAAAAGAGAGAGACATGGGACGAGCAGAAAATCGAGAAGAAGAAGTCGGATGATCGAGGAAGAGGCACCGATCGCCGAAGTGCCTTCGACAGGATCAAAAAAGGCCCAATGGAGTTTAGACTGGGACCTCAGTCAAATCCTGGCAATAACATGCATCGTCTGCTCAAATGAAGGGCGGAGATATTCGAACTCCACACCGAGCTCTTCCCGAAACCACCTCTCATAAAAGGAGGATCCAAGAAAAGGTCAAAAGACAAGTATTGTGACTACCACCAGGGGTATGGTCACAATACCGACGACTGCAGAAATCTGAGCTCGAAGATAGACGAGCTCGTTAAAGGAGGGGTGTTTAAGAAATATCTCGACCGCACCACAACTGAGTCGGGAAGCAAGAAGTGCCAAGGAAAGAATGGAGGTGGCAACAATTGTGGGCAGACCTCGAAGATGATGCACCCCGATGATGACGAGGACGACGGTTCACCCAACGCAATGGAGCAAGTCTACGCCATCACCAGACTTCCTATAGTACGACGAGGTCGCCATTGAAAACCGAAGTCGAGATCGATCCCGAGGATCCAAAACAAACGACTTCGACGATGAGAGCATCGTGTTTTCCAACAACGACCCGCACCCAAGATCATACCCCATCAAGATCCTATTACCATACAAGCAAGTGGTGGGTAATAAAAACGTCCACATAGTCTACATCGACATCGGTGCCTCTCGCCGCCATCTTCCAAAGTTGCTTAGACAAACTAGAGGTCCGGAGGATTCATATTCACCCAAAGACCATCTAAACTACGAAGCTTCACTCGTAGCGATACAACCGAAGGCATCATCACCCTTCCCACACCGAGGACGTGTTCCCGTGTCGGTCACCAAAGTCATTCAGCTTCTTCCTGTCTGCCCCTCCGTATAACATCATCCCTAAGAGATCGACTTTTGCCACCAAGGCCGCTCCGCTCGGTCTACCACCTCACCATCAAGATACCCACCCCTGATGGAGTATTGAGTATCCAAGGTGATCAAGCAACAAGGAAAGAATGCCCGAGGATCTCACCAAGACGGGCCTTACCGTGCCTAGCAATTACGTAACCCTCGTGGTTGTCACCTCGGGATGATATGACCGACGACCTCCAATTATATGACGGCGATCCTCCAAGGTCGCCAAGGTCGGCACCCGTGGTCCCACCGACGTCCGACAAAGATGTTATGCAACTTCGAGGGAATACAGGACGTGTTTGCATGGTCACCACCGGCTACGACAGAGTGTCACCCGAGCTCATCACCCATCGACTCAATATCGATCCGCCACCAAACCGCTTCGATAAAAGAAGAGGGTGTTTGCGCGAGCGCAGAAATGTGATAAGGGACGGTGACCCAACCGCAGAAGCCAAGATCCTGCTCGAGGTCAAGTACCCAACTTGACGGCTAATCCGCCATAGTCCGAAAAGCCGGAAGGGGTGGCGCATGTGTGTCGACTACACCGATCTCAATAAACACGCCTAAAGGATCATATCCTCCCCGACATTGATAAGAAGGTGGAGGCATTGGGGCCATGAGATCTTTAGTTTCGGATCTATATAGGGATACCACCAAGTCTTGATGAAAGAGAAGATACTCCAAAATGGCATTCATCATCGACTTCGTGTCTTCGTGACACCGAAAATTGCCTTTGATTGAAAACCGAGCTACCTATCAAAGAATGGTGGACGCAATATTCAAAGACCACATAGGAAAGATCTTCGAGGTCTACGTCGACGACATCGTGGTCAAAAGCAAAAAAATGGAAAGTTGTGCTGAGGATCTCAGAACTATCCTCCAGCTCCTCAGGTCAATCAACCTCAAGCTCAACCCTCAAAAGTGCACGTTCATGATGAAAACGGAGAAATTCTTGGGATGCTGGGTTTCTCAAGAATGGTTGAAGACTAATCCCACCAAAGTGAAGACGATACTTGACATGCAAGTGCCAAAGACAATTCGTGAGATCCACAAACTCACCGGATGCTTAGCCGCCCTCAGTAGGTTCCTATCCCGGGCTGCCGAAAAACAACTCCCTTTTTTCAAAATCTTGAGGAGAGCCCCAGATTTCGCCTGGGAGGAAGAACACCATATCGCCTTCACACAACCGAAGGAGACTCACCGATATGCCCATACTATCCGCCCCAAAAGAGAAATAACTCCTTTCCTTATATCCGTCAGCTTTGACGAGGCAATCATCTTGGTACTTGTGCGAGATGAGCTTGACGACAACTTCCTATTTACTTCATCACGAGCTCTCAAAGGACCGGAGACTAGATACACCAAATAAAAAATAGCGTTAATCGTGAACGCCAAGCGGCGCTCGACCTTATTTTCAAGCTCATTCCATCCATGTACTAACCGACTTACCCCGAGGCGTGTCTTGTCGAAACCCGAATCATCGTGACGATCGCTAAGTGGGCACCGGAGCTCGACGAGCATGACATCACATACCCCCGACCACCATAAAAGGGACAAGCTCCGCCGATTTCTAGTAGAAGCCAAGTTTACCGAGGTCAATCCTACCAATGAGGTCACCCCGACCTCCGCCTAACAACGGAGGAACCACCCTCGACCTACCTCACGGTCGTTGGCAAATGTACGTGGACGGAGCCTCATGCAAAACAGTAGCAGGCAGTATCTTACTTCTCGGTCCGAAAACAAGAAGTAACCTATGCACTTCGGTTCTCCTTCCCACCACAAACAACGAGGTGGAGTATGAAGCACTAATTTCAGGAGTTCGTCTCGCAAAAGAGTTGAAAGTGGAAAAAATCCAGATCTTTGGAGATTCCTAGGTGGTGGTAAACCAGGTCTTAGGAAAATACGAGGCCAAAGAGGATAGGATGAAACAATACCTTGAGAAAGCTAAAGAGATGCTGACCTGCTTCAGGTATTTCACAATTCACCGAATCCCACGAGGAAGAATAGCTGTCGACATCCTCAAAGAATTAGCCTCGTCATCAACAAATCCACCAGTGGAGGAAGTTCAATCCAGAAGTATCGAGGAGCCCCACGTCGGTATCATCACAAAGACCGAACTGAACTGGATGACTCCTATAAGGGCATACCTGGAAGAGGCATGCTACCACGGGATCGGCTCGAAGCCAAAAAAATGATGGTCAAGTCCCAAAAATACCTTATTCATGAAGGAACTCTCTATAGAATATCCTACCTTCAACCCCTCCTGAGATGCCTTGGGCCAGAAGAGACGGACTATGTACTTAACGAGATTCACATGGGATCTTGTGGAAGCCATATCGGGTCACGAGCTCTCTCAAAGAAAACGCTGAGGTCAGGATACTATTGGCTAACCCTCATCCTAGATTCGGCCGAGCTCGTCAAGAAGTGTCCGAAGTGCCAACTTCATGCCACAGTTAAAAAGCTACATCAAACCGACCTCAGTAGCATACAAAGTCCATGGCCTTTTATGCAGTGGGGAATCGACATCGTTGGTCCCTTCGACCGAGCACCGGGACAGATTCGGTATTTAGTTGTAGCCATAGACTACTTCACCAAGTGGGTCAAGTGAGCCTCTTTCAAACCTCACAAGCAAAAGGATTCGTAACTTTGTTTGAAAAATATAGTTCGCCGCTTGACGATACCACATGTCTTGATCTCGACAACGACACCCGCTCATCGACAAAAATTTCAAAGAATGGTGTGAAGAGCTCCAGTTAAGCAGCAGCTCACCTCGGTCGACATCCACAGCAAACGGTCGGACCAAGTAACGAATCGCACGATCGCATAAGGATTGAAAAAGAGGCTAGATCGAGCTAAACGGGATTGGGTTGAAAATCTCCTCAAGTCCTCCGTCATACGTAACCACACCCTGACTTCCCACTGAAACACCCTTCACCTAGTCTATGGTACCGAGGTCATATACCACCGAGATCGATGCCCCGAGCCCAAGAACTCTCAACTTCGCCGAGCATGGCAACGGCGGAGACCTACGAACCAATCTCGATGCTCTAGAGGAAAACGTGAGCTCTCTTTCATCAATGAAGCCAAGTACAAATGCCAAGTAGCAGTACTACAACAGAGGGCGAAAGCCTCCACACTCCACGTGGGCGACCTCGTCCTACGTAACAATGGAGCTAGTAAAGCCGAGCGCCTTAATAAGTTGGACCCAACGTGGGAAGGCCCATACCGCATCCACGAGGACCTCAGCAAGGGCCTATAAGTCAGCCCACCTATCCGGTGCACTTATCCCCCGAACCTGACATATTACTCACCTGATGAGGTATTTTACATAGTTTTCATTTCACGTCGGCATTATGTTAGCCTTCTTTCTATTCTTTCCAAGGAGATGTCATTTACTTATCAATAAAACGTCTTTTTTTATTATGAGTGGATTACTTCGTCTCATCTTATACCTATGTGAAAATCCGTTCTCAACTCGGACGAAAAACAACTTACCTTCAAAAGGGGACGCCCTTGCGAGGATGACAAACCTACAAAGTAGGGTACTCAAAATAAATGCGCGCCAGAGGACCACCCCTATCGATATTTCTCGACAAACAAGGCACGCACATACAGATTACTCATTAATTTGAACATCTATGTGCAAACGACATCATATCGGATCTCGTACAATTTATACCTCTTTATTGGGAAGATATACACTTCGGTACAAAGTCTAAATCATTTATGACAAAACCAAGTACACTTCGGTACAAAGTCTAAATATGACAAAACCAAGTACACTTCGGTACAAGTCTAAATACATTTACGACTAAAAACCAAGTTCTAAGCTATATACATGTTACTTGGGTTTCCGAGCAGCACCTCGCCAAGACTCACTAAAGCTACACCAGTTTGAAACAAAATCTCCGGGTCGACGGTGAATACCCGGAATGAACTCGGTGCCTTCCACCCAGTCGACGAGATTGGCGTTATCACGACCTACTCCCGAGGTTCTTTGATCAGGTGCAGAGGTGCCCTGACCTGAGGTGGATACTCTTTAGGCCGAGGCCGAACTCCTACCTCGACCGCCATCCCGCTGTGGCTACGACCTCGCCCGACCGACATCCTTCCTCGCCGAGCTCCCGACAACGGGGCCCCACCACGAGACGACGCTGTCGCCACATCCGAATCCATCGACCGGACGACCTCGGCGTGGTCCGTAGCCGCCACCCACTTCGACTTCTTCAATCCTCACATCGGCCGGAGTGTGATCGCGGGTCGAGGCATGCGACGCCATAATCCATCTCATAAAGCCGAGGCATTTGACCAGCTCTTCGAGGCGCCTTTAAAACTTTTGTTGTTGGGTCCCTCCTCATCCTCAAGACCATACCCCGGCTAGCAACAATGAGCTAGGTCATCGCCTCTAAATGGTAATACCACCGATAGGCGGATCACCGCCTCATACTCAAGATGTTCTTCGTAGATCTCGCGCCAACTTCTCTTGGGCAAGTTCAAGTCGCTTTCACATCAGTATCAAACGCACTTGTAGGCCATCGGCAGAAACATCCACCTTCTGGACCTCGAGATTGATAATCTTGAGCTTTAAGGCTTCATTGTCTGCCTGAAGACGAGCCACCTCGCGTTTTGACACCAAGATGCTTTTTAGTCCGGCCGGTGATGCTGCATACCGACCTCAAGAACTCCAATCGCTCATGTTATGCAAGGTTTGAGTCACCGCGTAACGACTTCTCCGTAACATTAGTTCTTCATCCTTCTCAAAGAAGGGCACCCCGACCTCTTTCAATTTGGTCAAGATCGTGATCTAGCCCAATGTATCGAGAGGACGAAAGTGCTAAAGCAAGAACCAACACATTCATTTCAAAAGATGCATTTGTCATTTATAAGTGGAAGTTTGTACAAAGCTCGGGATCCTAATGATCCCGACAGATTAAGCCTATTACAAAGGTCAACCGACCGAGCCTCTCAGGGGGGCTCACTAGAACCTTCCCGCAGTTCGCCCGCATCACCAAACCGCCTTCGAAGGAATCTCGAGCTCGACCCAGATCCCAAGCTTCCGATCTATAAGTGCTCACCCGCATCAACCGTGTCGCCCTCAAGAAAGTTGCAGGATATTTCACCCAACATGTTCAGCCATCATCTATAGCACCTGTGGCTTGCACTTCACATCCCTCATCTTACCTATGCCCCATTCATACATTGGTTGCCCTCACCGCAAAAAAAAGAACTGCTTGCCAATGGGACACCTTCGAGGGGCAATCACTTTAAACGCTTGCCGAGTGACAAGTAGTACACACCTCCTATACTCTTAATGCTAAAAAATGCATCAAAACTTCAAAAGAAAGCTTCTCACCGATGCCATAGCAGTAAGCCCTAGCCCTACCACCCACCTAATGGAGTTCGAGGTCAACCGCCTATCGGAATTTGGTAATATTCTCAATGCTCAAAAATAGAGCTAAGGAAACCTAAGGCCGCTTTCATGCATCACTATAAACAAATATAAATCCTCCGGAGGGCCATCGCCTATCCCTGATTGCGGCAAACACCACCATGACTCGCCGAATATGAAATTCGAGGCTATCGTGCACATATCCGCGACGGTCAAATACGAACTAACGTCCCCGATCTTATACCTATCCCGCACGGCCGGTATCACCTAACCCCAGCACTTATGTTCCTAGACCTACACCCGATGTGGTATAACAGATAATCCCTAATCTCCACCTCACTATCGGGGAAGATGATCGAAGATTCGTAAACCCCACCGAGAAGACTGAGAAGAGGATGAGGAAGACATACTTACTTTTTCAAAGCGGGATTTTGCTTCAACTTCGACGAAGTTCTGAAAGAAGATTTGAAAATCTCTCTGGAGCTAAAATGGATGAAGAAGGAAATGAACAGTTTCCCATTTTTCTGGCCTATTTAAAGTATAATAGGCGCCTAAAAACTGCCTATTCAACTTCCCACGTGGTTAACCATGACTTGACGTGAGGTAGACGCGCGCGTGATTCGAGCGTCAACTAACCGGCTGGCACACATGACGTGATATCCTAAAACGCTCAGACGTACCAGTCTAATCGTGCAATCATCACTCTAGATCCAGCCCGGTACCCCACCTCGGCATCCTTAACTCACTCGACCGCAAATCGTCCAAGTCACCGACTCGACAAATCGCCCAAGCCGGCCGGACCTCGCAAATCGTCCAAGTCACCTCGACATCGATAAATCGTCCAACCCGCCGACTCGAAATCGCCCAAGTCACTCGACCTCGAAAAATCGTCCAACCCGATTCGACCTCGCAAATCATCCAATCCAGCTCGATGAGATAATACGATTCCACCTCGTCATCCAAGAGGCAGGAAAATCCTCGACAATAACAGCCGAGTAACAACCAACCTCGTCAAAATACGTTCACATCAGCTCGGCGTAGTTGTTACTCGACTAATTGGGAGGGGCTATGATGGGATATGGCCTAATCGCTCAAACCCAATAGCAGGCCCAATCGAACTGGGCCCAGCCTAGCAATGCGGCCTATACGGTTCGGCCCAAAGCCCAACATCTAAACCCTATTCAAGATCAAATCTAAGAAGAGATATTAAAGGAGATACTCAAGGATCGAGCCTATCATCAGAGATCGGATCACACAAGGCAAGGGATCCATGGTAATCTTAAGGGATCCATGGTAATCTTAAGGGACCCACAACATGTATAAATAGAGGTTAGATTGAAGGTAGAAGGAGTTGGCAACTATCGAATACTAGAGTTTTTAGATACATTCATTGTAATCAAACGTAGTGAAAGTATTGAAGAATCATACCTCCGTGGACATAGATCTTTACCTTGATCGAACCACATAAAAACCTCTTGTGTTCTTTATCGTTTTCACAAACTCACACACTTGATTTATCAGGGGTGGTTTCCGATACTTTGTCGAGCAATTGCGGGGATAATTTCATTGATATGATTAAACTTTGTTTCTGATTTTGGAGTTCAAATTTATATCTTAGTATGTATTGCTTGAATATATAATTCACTCCAAACGTCTTGATCTGTTCAGACAAATTTATTCATCTTGTATGTTTTGAATTTTGTATTTCAATCATAAATTATAATTTATTACTTTCGTATGTGATTGTATAAATTTTAGTATATATTAAAAAAATTAGCCACGTTTGTCTTTAGTGTTTAATGTTTTTTTATTTGTATTTGTATTTTTTTTCCCGCTTAATGGAAGGTGTATCTAGCCTGTACATAGAGCCGTTGAATTAGTTATGACCAAATTGAAAGAGAAGTTATTTTAGGGGAATTTTTACAATTGATGGAAATTAGGGATGATCGGTTCGGTTTCGGTTAACCGAAACCGAATAGGAACAAAACCAATAACCGAAACTGATACTGATCAGTTAATCGATTAACCGATTAAGTTAGTCGGTTCTGTTCTCGGTTACCCGAAATTAACAGTTTTTTTTATTCTCTATATTTTAAGCAATTTATAATAGTATGTCTAAAATTGATAATCAAGGTATATATATTTTAATTGAAACTTTTATATGTTGTATCATATACTTTGATATCACCAAAATTTGAATTAAATAGAGGTCCGATTGCAACCACTTAATCTTTTTTTTAAGGGAAATTGCATTCACTTAATCATTACCATATTTTTTAATAAAAAATTGAAATACGCAACTAAAATTAAAATTTAATAACAACAAATATGAGTCTTAAAAATATACATAAGAACTCTTAAATAAAGTTAAAACAATACCTTAATTTTGAAATATGAATTGAAATATATATGTATTTTAATATTAATTTCAATTAATCGGTTATACCCATCGGTTAATCGGTATAACTGATAATCGAAAATTTTAAAATTCACTAACCGAACCGAACCCTCAAATATCGGGTATCGGTTATCCGATAATCGACTGTTATCGGTTCGATTCCGGATAAACCGATATCCGACTAACCGATCATCACCCCTAATGGAAATAGTGTTTAATTGAAAATCAATTACCACCACTTGTTTAAGAGGCACAAAAAAAAATTGAAAAGTTGGTCCTATTAGATTAAACTTTGGGGTGGTCTCCTGTGCACACTGCGCATGCATGCGGGAGACCCCATAACTAATTTTTTAATTAATTAATTAATTTTAATTAAAATTAATTAATTTAATAAACCTTAATTATAAATTAATAAATAATAATTTTAAATTAGTAAATCCTAATCGTGAATTAATAAATTTTAATTGATTAATAAAGCCTAATTGGAATTAATAAACCCTAATCATATATTAATAAACCCTAGCTAATCGTGAATTAATAAACCCTAATTTTGAATTAATAAATCGTAATTTTGAATTAATAAACCCTAATTGGAATTAATAAATCATAATTGTGAGTTGATAAACTCTAATTTTGAATAATAAACCCAAATTTTGAATATGTAAACAATAATTGTGAATTAATAAATCATAATTTGAATAATAAATCATAATTTGAATAATAAACTCTAATTTTGAATTAATAAACTCTAATTATAAATTAATAAACCATAATTTTGAATTAATAAACCCTAATTTGAATAATAAAACCTAATTTTGAATTAATAAACCTTAATTATGAATTAATAAACATTAATTATCAATTAATATACCATAATTATGAATTAATAAATTTAATTTTGAATCAATAAATTATAATTAAAAATAATAATTTTAATTATAAATTAATAAAATCTAATTATCCTTACTCACCATAATTAACAGATAATTATTTTAACAAAAAAAAAGGGGGTGAGCTCATGGTGAAGCGAAGCTCACCCAATTTTTTGTCTTAAACTTTTATTAGAGAATGTTTACTTTCATGATTCATATTTTGAAGGATTGTGTATTTGATGAATTCAATGTATAATAAGATGACTATATTGATTAATTATTTATTTAATACAAGAGATTAATGAAAGATTAATATTGAGGATAAATAATTTTTTCTTTGTTTGGAGGATTACTCTAATAGAGAACATCATAAAGGATTAAAATAATTATGGACTTTGAGATATCTTCAAATGTTAATCCTTAAAAGTAAACGTTGAAGTCGATTACATTTAATTTTATCTATACAATCTAATCATAAAAAGTAAATATCCCTTAGAGAATAATTTCAATCGTCAAACTTTTTGTCCCTATTTTAAAATTTAAATAGGAATTAAATCTGATAAGCATGCATGTAGCTTTTGGTTCAACATCATATGCATGCAAGTTTTGGTTGATTGAACCTCTTGATCGAACTAATTAATTAGCTAATCAAATTATTAATCTATCATTACCGTCATGAATCAAAAAATTAAGTTTTAAAAATAAAAATATCCATCATAGGATCTATGAGATAAGTGGATGAGATTGAACTGCCTAAAACTTTAGTACTAAATGATCTCAATTCTATAAATATATATATATATATATATATATATATGGAGTGGATGAAATGAGAATTACATTTTTTTGCGAATTTTGCAAACTCTGCAAATTATGCATAAGACATGTACAGATGATGCACAAAACGGTATAAAGTTGTGTACAACGAAAACTTTCTAAAATTGTTTTGTTATGAAATATTTTTAGAATGTTTTCGTTGCGTACAACTTTTATAGATTTTGTTCATCGAGTTAATACATTTATGCATAGTTCTTAAGTTCTAAAAAAGATGAGTTTTCACTGGATCCAACCACACACACACACACACACACATACACACACACATACATATATATATATATAGGGGTTGGATCCAATGAGAACTCATCTTTTTTGAGAACTTGAGAACCATGCATGAGACATTGAAGATGATGCACAAAACAGTATAAGTTGTGCATAACGAAAACATTCTAAAATTGTTGCACAACAAAATAATTTTAGAAAGTTTTCATTATGCACAACTTTATACCGCTTTTGCATCATCTTCAACGTCAGATGCATGGTTCGCAGAGTTCGCAAAAAGATGTTGTTCTCATTTGATCAACTCCATAATATATATATATATATATATATATATATATATATATATATATATATATAAATAAAAATAAAGTGAACACAATTGTAGAATTATAGTATAGAACATCCGTGAGGCTAAATAGTTATATCTAGGGGTGAGCAAAATACCGAAAATTGAATATCCGATTTGAATCAAACCGAAATTTAAAATTCGTTCGATTTTTCGATTTTCGGTTCGGTTGATTTTTAAACCAAGAAATCTGAAAATCCGAATTATATATAAGAATAATATTTTTATTTAAATATTTTAAAATATAATATAAAAATATATAAGAATTAACAAAATTTGGTTTCGAATTTTTCAAAATTTTGGATTTTTCGATTCGGTTCGGGGTTCTTTATAAAAATTTCGGATTTTCGGATATTCGGTTCAGTTCGGATCGAATTTTTTGTCTCTTAAAATTCGGATTTTCAGATCGGTTCGGATTAAGCAAAAATTCGAAATGCTCTCCCCTAATTATATCGAGCTGCGTTTGTTGTCATCTTCCTCTCGATCAAGTAGGTACCGATCGATCTTAATTTCGTTAGGAAAATAAATACGCCAAGAACACAAAGAATTTAAGTGGTTTGATCTATTAAAAATATCTACGTCCACGGGGCGAGAGATTATATGTGTATTGATAATATGAGGAGCGATTACAAAGAGTGTAGATGATCCTTTTCGGTCTAATCTAGCCTCTATTTATACACAATTATATTGACCTAGATCTTAAATCCGAGATCTTCTCTAAGATAGATCTTAATCCTATCTCTTCTCAAATTAGGATTCTTTAGATACGGCCAATCTTCTCGGCTCCACTTGCGATTGGAGTTGTAATCGATTTAGCGCCTTCGTCGAACTCACCTAGGCCGAAGTTAATGTCGCCCATTTATATTGGGCCCGATGTTGGGCCGGTATTTGGGTCAGATCCTATCATATCCCCCAAAAGACGCAGGTTGCGAGGTCGTGATGGGTTTAGGGTCGGGTTCGCCGATGTTTCGTGTGTGGCGGTGGAGCGCGATCAATCTTGTAGTGGTCTTTCTCACGGTTGCATGTCGCCGCTCACCTTACCGAGGCGTTATGCCGAAGTCGAACGCCGCCGCTTTACCTGCCGAGGTGTTATGCTGAGGTCGCATGGCTTGTGGCATCATCTTATCGAGGCGTTGTGCTTTGCTTGCCGAGGTTGTATGTTGCTTGGCTTCACCTGACGAGGTGTTATGCCGAGGTCGTATGTTGCTTGGCTTCGCCTGACGAGGCGTTATGCCGAAGTCGTATGTCACCTGGCTTCACCCGACGAGGCGTTATGCCCAGGTTGGTTATGTAATCCATTGGCGAGGTCGGATACACGACGTCTTGGTTTGAATATGTAACGTCGTGCCGAGGTCGAACACGGGATTTTCCGCCGAGGTCGAACATGGGATACGGGATCTGTATTTAATGTGCATTTAATGCGGCAGCGGTTGGATTCCCGATAGAGTGCATTTTGGGGATTAACTTCCTTGATACGCCATTTCTCGTATCACTTTATCCATTTTCGACTTTCAAATTCTCTGTATTTCTGAGAGACAGAGTTCATCGCGCCATTGTTCATCTTGTTGTGTCTGTGCCATCATCTTCTTTGCTTCAAAGCAGTAAGTTTTCATGGCATCCTCTTATTCCTCCTCTGATGAGTCCCACGGCCATGATGGCCGTGTTGTGTCTGTGTTGCCGCCGGGTGCCCCGGTGGCCGTAGAAGTCTATACCGTTGATTCTTCTATTCCTTATATCTGTAATATATTTTTTCCCCCTCGAGGGATTTTGGCAAAGTTTCAAACTTTCCATCGTGTCTAGGGTTGTCAGAGATGATAGAAATCGCCACCAGGTTTTTCTTCTCACCATCTATGGGGTTGGTCGTTCCCCGATCGGAGGATAGGGCTTGCTCTCCTCCGCCGGGTTTGTTATGATGTACCTAAGACACCAAGTCTGGTCTTCGTGTTCCTTTTCCCTCCATCTACGATGAATTACAACGAGTGTTTGGCATTCCTCTAGCCCAGATAATGCCGAACTCGTTTCGTCAGTTGATAGGTCTAGGTGTCTATGCTCATAGGCATAATCATCCTTTCACCCTAGGGCTGGTCCTTAGGTTTTTTCAGTTGAAGTCCAGTTCGGGGTGGTATTACTTATCACCTCGTCGTGGCTTCAAGTTGAAAACGAAGTTAAAGTTTTCGAACTGGCAGAAGAAGTTCTTCTTCTGTCGTTCGGAGAGCTTCCCCGAGTTCATCTGGAGCACCGAGAAGCTGGCGGATGTGGTCGTCGAGGATAGCTTTGGTGACTTCGAAGAGATACTGCAAAGGGCTGGCCAAGTTGATGATACTTTTACCGAGGCCGAGCTCGTCAACGCGGGGCTAAGCCCTTATGATCCTGCCACCTCGGTGGAGCCGGTGAAGGGTGAGGCTCCTTGACAATTTTTTTTGTGTGATATCTTGGTTTCTGCTGTGTTAACCTGGATGTACTTTCTGCAGTGAACTTCGTTAGGAAGAGGAAGAGGTCGGATTCCGATCCCAAGCCTTCTGCCTTGGCATTGAAGAGTGTCGTCGAGGCCTTTTTCGAGGGGACTGAGGTTGGAAGGAGGTTGCCGCGCCGCCGCCTGCCCCTCGTGGCCGCTCGTCCCGTGGGCCGCCTCCGCCCCAATAAGGGAAAGCGCGTGGCTTCTCCCGCCGGCGATGATGATTGCACAATTGTCGGTCGGTCGCTGCTGGCGGTCTTTTCCCCGAGGTAAAGTACTTTGTTTCCACGCTTCGCGTCGCCGATGTGTTTGTTGACGCTGATTTCGTGGGACCGAGCACGGAAGGCCGAGCTCAACAGATGTTTGCGATGTCCGCCCAAGTGGTGGACTTTTGAATAGACGCCCGACCGCTCGGTCGAGTGGCTCTGCACTCTCGGAGCCGGAGGAAGAACACCCTTCTTTCGGTGGCGGCCGAGGTCAAAGCTCGGGATGCGGCGAGGAGGAAGCCGAGGCTCGCGGCGGCGAGGGTCGCCGAGGCGGCGAAGGCGCCGAGGTGGAGGCGCCGAGGCCGAGATCGGGCGCTGTGGCGGTCTGGTCGAGGCGGCGGCGTCAAGGTCGGGTGGGCGCCCAGCGCCGGGAGGCCGAGGCGGCGCTCGCAGGAGAGCTCTCATGCTTCGCTGTGAGGTCGTTTCTTGTCCGGGAGGTTCTCCGAGCTGGCCGACGATCCGGCGGAGATCCTCAATAAGCATGTGGTGGCGACCACGCCGATGAAGTCGCCGAGATTACCCGCAGCTGGATAAATCCAAGTACGGGTATGAGGTGATAGAGAACGAGGCGTTGCTGCGATCCTACGCCAGTGTCCTTGCTGCCGGCTTGGAGAGCATGCCCGTGCTGGAGAGCCTGACCTTCTCCGCAACGTTGCTGACCCCCGATTTGGTTCGGGCTTGCTCGTGGACCGGGATGCCATGCTTGAGGCCTTAATAGCTGATATGGCCAAGAAGCCGAGGACAGCGGTGGCGGCCGAGGTCACGGAGAAAGCAGAGGCGGCGCCGGCTCGACTCGGCGAAGAAGCTGAGGGTTCCGGAGTCCGGAATGAGGCCGAGGCTGTTGGGCCGAACCAGGGGGCTGCTGGAGGGGTCAGTTGATCCTCTTTTTTTTTTTGTAAATGTATATGTACATCTTCGTTTCTACCTTGAAGGCGTAATAAAATCACTTGTTAATTGAAGAAACTTGTCTTTTGTATTCAGTCTTCTCCTGAAATGCTTGACGTGTCTCCTTGGTTGGATCAAATCGAAGCTTTGACACGGGCTCTCGAATCAAAAGAGGCCGAAGTCCTCCATACAGAGGATAAAATAGGCCACGTGCAGGAGGAGGCCGACGCCAAGCTTAGGGCTTCCCAGGAGAACAGTGACGAGCTTCAAGCTCGACTTTTGGAGCTGGAGAAGAAGTTCGAGGTCGCTGAGAAGAAAGCCAAATTGGTCGCTGAGGAGCATGCTGAATACAAAGAGGTTACACGCCGAGGTGGTGGAATGACAATTTTCGAGACCGAAGCTAAAGTTTCAGAGCTCGCAGCCCGCTGTTGGAGGTATAGGGACGAGTACGGCTCGGACTCTTGGCAATATCAAGAGCAGTATGCCGACCTGAAGAAAGTAGGGGCCCGTACAAGGCCGTCGTGGCTCGTCATCCCTTCCTTGAGCGGGTGCTTCGCCGGCGATCGGGTTTTACCGCGCGCGACCTCCTCGCTGTCGAGGCTTCTTCTTCTCTCCCGACGTCGTGGGATATCACCATGACTCGTGAATTTTTTATGCAAGAGAGACGTCGTCCATCGAGCAGCCGAAGTCGTGCATCGTCGAGTGGTCGAGGTTGCGTATCATCGAGCAGCCGGAGTCGTTATGTAAGACCTAGAGGTCGAGCTGGCCAACTCCCGTAGTCGATCGAGGACGAGGTAGAGGTAGGGTTAGCATAGATGAGCTGTTGAACCCCGACTTCTCTAGGGATTGACTTAGCTTTTCCCGGCCTCCTGGGCCCTCTTCATACTCGTAATGTATGCTCTGTATACTTCAGAATAAGAATAAATTTTTCTTTGCCTTGTGTTGATTTTCCTTATTGTATACATTTCATCCTCGTAATAAAACCATGGTAATTCATCCTCGAAATGAAGGTAGTTCGTCCTCGAATTAAACGAAGGTAGTTCATCCTCGAAATAAACGAAGGTAGTTCGTCCTCGTATGAAGGTATTCATCCTCAAAATAAACGAAGGTAGTTCGTCCTCGAAATAAACGAAGGTAGTTCATCCTCGAAATAAATGAAGGTAGTTCATCCTCGAAATAAACGAAGGTAGTTCATCCTCGTATTAAACGAAGGTAGTTCGTCCTCGTATTAAATGAAGGTAGTTCGTCCTCGTACGAAGGTATTCATCCTCGAAATAAACGAAGGTAGTTCGTCCTCATACGAAGGTATTCATCCTCGAAATAAACGAAGGTATAGGTTCCTTATTTGCCGAGTTTTATCAGTAGGGGTGGTCCCCTCACGCGCGTTTAAAGTTCGTCCTCGTATTAAACGAAGGTAGTCTGTCCTCCGTCGAGGGTAGTTCGTCCTCCTTAGAGGGTATGGGGAAGAGGTAGTATGCATAAGTGACAAATAAAACATGCAAGAAAAAAGATTTTATTGATAAGGGACGACGTAACAACTAACAAGACTCGATACCGATCAACAATACTCAAAGACAACTGTACAGACCCGACATTTGACACTTATGCAAAATATCTCTTCAGATGAGTGATGTGCCACGTGTTCGGTATTTGCTCACCGGATATATGGGCGAGCTTATATGACCCTTTTCCGAGGACTTCTTCGACCTGGTAAGGTCCTTCCCATGTGGCTTCCAGTTTGCCGAGTTTTGCGGCTTTATTGACTTCATTATTTCGGAGTACGAGGTCACCTACTTGGAATTGCCGGGATTTGACACGCTGGTTGTAATACCGAGCTACTTGTTGCTTATATCGAGCTTCCCTAATGTAGGCGAGGTCTCTCTTTTCTTCGAGCAGATCTAGATCAGTTCGTAGATTATCCCCATTTGCTTTAGCTGAGAAGTGGATGGTGCGGGGGCTCGGCATTCAGATCTCTGCAGGGATTACTGCTTCGGTTCCATACACCAAACTGTAGGGTGTTTCTCCGTTCGATGTCCGAGGTGTCGTACGGTACGACCATAGGACTTGTGGTAAATTTTCCACCTAATCGCTCTTGACTCGGTCGAGGCGAGTTTTCAATCCTTTGAAGATTGTCCTATTAGTGACTTCGGTTGACCATTTGCTTGAGGATGGGCTACCGAGGTGAATTTTTGCCGGATCTGAAGCTCTTGACACCACTCTTTGAATACCTTATCTGTGAACTGTGTCCCATTATCTGAAACGAGGATATGAGGGATGCCGAAGCGACACACAATGTTCTTCTAGACGAAGTTGAGGGCGTTTTTTCTTGTGATCTTCACCAAGGGTTCGGCTTCCACCCACTTTGTGAAGTAGTCGATCGCGACAATCAGGAATTGAAACTGCATTGGAGCTTCACAGAAAGGGCCTACGATATCGATCCCCCATTGCATAAATACGATATCGATCCCCCATTGCATAAATGGCCAAGGGCTTTGCATGTTGGCGAGGTCGGTTTGAGGCAGCCTCGGCACGTTTCCATGAATTTGGCACTTCGGACACTTCTTCACGAGGTCAATTGAGTCCTGGAACATTGTTGGCCAATAGTATCCCCATCGCATGACTTTCCTCGACAAGGCGCGGGGTCAGATGTGACTTCCACATGATCCTTCATGTACTTCTCGTAGTACGTAATCAGCTCGGTTCGGACCCAAACACCTTAGGAGAGGCTGGAGGTATGATTTTCTGTAGAGAACTCCCTGCTCAAGTATATATCGCAGAGATTTGCTCAAGATTTTTCTAGCCTCGAGCCTATCATGGGGTAGTTCGCCTTTTTCCAGGTATTCTCGAATGGGAGTCATCCAATTGGGTTCTTCATCAGAGACCATGTTGACCTCGGCCCAGACGATCGCTCTATGCTCCTATTTCGACTTCTTCATCAAGCGAGTTCTTTGACGATTTGGCCAATTTGCTTAAGGTATCACTTGGCTATTTTGCTCCTCGGGATACGAACCAACCGGAAGTGTGAGAAAGTTTGTTGTGCTTTGGCTTTTTCAAGGTATTTCTTCATCCTGCCTTTTGCCTCATACTTCCCAACATGTGGCTTACTATGACTGGGAGTCACCGTGAACTTGCACGCTCAGATGTCAAGACTTTGAGCTAGGCGAAGTCCTGCAATCAAGGCCTCGTACTCCACTTCGTTGTTCGTATTTTTGAATGTGAACCAAAGTGCGTGGGTGATCTCTTGCCATCCGGTCCCGTGAGTAAGATACCGCCCGCTACCGCTTTCCCTGAAGCTCGCCCACATGACTTGCCATCGCCTCGTGTGCTTTATCGATGGGTTCGGCTTCGCATTGTCCGGGTGCACTCGGTAGTTTTGGCTTCTACGGTTAGCCTCGACAAGGAAGTCTGCTAAGCCTTGACCCTTGATGGCTTGACGAGGGCAAAAAGATATATCGTGTTCGCCCAATTCAATTGCCCACTTCGCAATTCTCCCTGAAGCTTCTGGCTTCGTCAACACTTGTCGAAGTGGATGATCGGTGAGAACTTGTATGAGATGTGCATGGAAGTATGGACGTAGTCTCCTTGCAGCATTTACTAGTGCCAAGGCGAGCTTCTCCAAAGGTCGATACTCGCCGCCCTTTTAGTGCTCGGCCGATGAAATATACAGTGAGGGTCGTCCTTCCTCTCGCACTCAAAATTGCACTCGGTTTCGTCCGAGACGGCGAGGTATAGGGAAAGAACCTCTCCTTCTTTCGGGACGGATAAAGTGGAGAGTTTGGCAAGGTAGTTCTTGAGATCTTCGAAGGCGGACTTGTGTGTATCATTCCAGGAGAACTCTGGAGCCTTTTTGAGTATTTTGAAGAAGGCACCGCTTATCCGCGACTTTTGAAAGAAAGCGGCTCAGTACGACTATGCAGCCTGTCAACTTATGTACGTCGTGGATGGTCTTCGGCATCTTCATCTCCACGATGGTTTGAACCTTGGACGGGTTGGCTTTTAACCCACCTTGTGAAACCCAACACCCCAAAAATTTTCCAGACCGAACTGGGAACGTGCACTTCTGGGGGTTTAGCTTTAGGTTGACCTTTCGAAGTAAGCCGAGGACGATCCGGAGGTCGGCAACACATGCGGCTTCCTCCTTGCTTTTGACGACGATGTCATCTACGTACACCTCCACATTCCGACCTATGTAGGGCTGAAATATTTTGTCCACCATTCTTTGATAGGTAGCCCCCTGCATGTGTTGCCGAACTCGTTTTGATGACCAGGACCGATCTCGCGGCGATCACGTCGTCATGTCCCGCACTGTTCGTCCCTCGCAGACGGTTGGTTTGGGCCCCAACCCGTGTCGAGGTATGAGCGCCATCATCCGGAGGCCGGGGATCCACCTCGTTGTCTTGCCTCGCCTCGACGAGGCTTGACGCCCAATCTTCGTGGTGTGGCCGACCTTGTTCTCGGCTGAGGTATTGGATGAAGCTTTCCTTGTTCTTCTCAAGGAACCCTCTGACGGCGTCGTCAAGGTTCATCTGCAGAGTTGGAGGTTCTTCTTGGTTGCTGTTGCGACTTCCCTCGCTATGGCATTCTTCTTCCTGCAGGGCGGGGTGGCCTTGCTCGTCGAAATCTTGGACATGCCCTTCGGGGGTCGGTTCTCTGACCGGGCTCTTCCCCAGCCGAGCTCGGCGCGCTCTACCGCCGTTGTTGCTATTGTTGCCGGCGGTGACCCTGGATGTGTGACTTCTAGTATTCATCGTCGTGATTGATTCCCTGTAAACAAAGGTTGATTGAAAACACAAAATTTCGGTTCCCGCAGACGGCGCCAGTGATCGATCTTAATTTCGTTAGGGAAATAAATACGCGAAGAACACAAGGAATTTACGTGGTTCGATCTATTAAAAAGATCTACGTCCACGGGGCGAGAGAGTATATGTGTATTGATAATATGATGAGCGATTACAAAGAGTGTAGATGATCATTTTCGGTCTAATCTAGCCTCTATTTATATACAATTATATTGATCTAGATCTTAAATCCGAGATCTTTTCTAAGATAGGATCTTAATCATATCTCTTCTCAAATTGGGATTCTTTTAGATATAGCCGAATCTTCTGCGTCTCCACTTGCGATTGGAGTTGTAATTGATTTAGGCGTCTTCTTGGGTCGAACTCACCTAGGCCGAGCTTAATGTCAGGCCCATTTATATTGGGTCTGATACTTGGACCTGGTATTTGGGCCATATCCTATCAGTACCGCAGTAGAACTAGTAGTATATTAGTAGTTATGATAAGCTCACTTGCATTTTGATCGAAAAATCTTACACACATTTTGATTCTAGATCTATTTTGTTATCACGCTCCGTTCGCATTATAAGGAAATTGTCAAAATACATTATAAATTGAAATATGTGCGCCTTTTGTTATATCCCAAAATATAAGTGACTTCAAAAGACAAAAATAATTTAAAATCGGCCATGTAGCCATCGTATCGTAAAAGCGATAGTTAAAAGGTTGTGAGGAGTTATTTTTGATTTTGTTAATCCCAGAAAATTTGGGTGAGAAACTATGTAGGTCAAAGAACTGAAGAAGTCCTTCATGATAAAGCCTAGATTTAAGATTGCATAACTAATAACAGTATGTCAAAAATACAGAATTTAAATTTCGGTGCATGTCGGAACGTGTTCTTCCTTCTACATGACGTATGCAAGTCTTCCTACACTGTTTAATATGAATTACTATGCCTCAACCATTCGATTTTAGCTCTGACAATAAAAAAAGGAACCTATGATCTGACTAGAGGTTACTGGATAAAAAAAAAGGCTTTGTCGGAACTAATTGCCCATCAACCTGAATGAATATGACAGAACGAAAAATACTAAGACGGTGTTTGGCTGAGATTATAAGCTCTTTAAAATAGTTTATAAATTGTTTATGAGCTTATGTTCATTGAAAGTGTTTGGCAAAATAAGCTCATAAACAGAACATAATTCGTGAAAATAAGCTCAACAAATTATAAGTTCCCCTAAAAATAAGTTGATCAACTCTAACTTATTTTTTTCATAAACTTATAAGAACCATGAATTTACCAAAATAACCTTATTATAGTTCATTATTTTCACACATACACTATCAACTTCAATCTCACAATTTTATCACTCTAACTATGATTTTCTCTCTAACTCCCGATTCTTTCTCTATCTTATAAGATCAATTATCCAAACACTTTAACAACTTATAAGCACTTGAGACATTACCTCTTATAAGCTCTTGAAACATCTTATAAGCTCTTGGAGCTTATAAGCTCTTGGAGCTTATAAGCTCTATAAAATAAGCTTAGCCGAACACCCCCTAAATATCTCTAATGGAACATATGTGTTAGTGTATATCTTTTCTTTGAAGGATTTAATTTGCATTATCACTGCCCACCTATTTATGTCACATGTGCATCCCATAGTAGTTAAGTTTTAATCCCTTGGCTTGACTGCATCTAAGGTTTAGATCTGCTGGTAGTGTCTGTGAATGACCAAAATTTCCTCTGTGGTAGCTCTGGATCACTTATTCATGTCATAGTATTTAAGTCTTACTCCCTTCCCTGCCTTGGCTGCATCTAAAGTTTAGTTCAGCAATAGGAGCTCTGTTTTGGTTGTGTTTGTGAACAATCAAATTTTTATCTTTGGTACCTCTGGATCAGTTATTATTTGTCATTTATTTCTTCCTGATCGCTGTCGTGACTGGGAACGGACGTAAGGAATTGTCAGTTTAGTTTAGTAAAGGTGAGTGGTATATGGGTAACTTACACCAGCAAACTCCGTTCTAAGCCTTCAACCCAGCTCTTCAATTTCTCTCACTTATCATTCTCTATTTGCCCCCCACAATGATCTTTTGCTTCTTGAACCGGAAGACAAGCTCCTCCCTGAAATCCTCCATCAGAGGTGTGCACGCAAAATTTTCTTCAAACAAAAATCTACCTAACATGACTTAAAAGGTGTTTGGCTAAGCTTATCTTATAGAGTTTATAAACTCTTGGAGCTTATAAGATGTTTCAAAGACTTATAAGATGTAATATCTCAAAGCTTATAAATTGTCAAAGTATTTACATAATTGAGCTTATAAGCTAGAGAAAAAATCGTGAGTTAGATTGACGATAGGAGAAGTTGATAGCGTATATGTAAGAAATAACGAATCATAGTAAGATTATTTTGATAAATTCATTGTTGCTTATAAGGAAGGCTGACAATTCGTGAGTGTCGGGTCGTTATCGTTTCGATATGATAACGACACGACACGATAAGGCCAAACACGAACACGATCCGTTAAGGATCTGTCTGACACGAAATGTACTGACACGACACGAATATGGCAAAAAAAAAAATTCGTGTTGACACGACACGAAACGATAAATTCAATTTTAAATTATAAAATAAATTACTAAAAGAAATAAAAATATATAAAATATAATTAAATTAATATTAAACATATATAAATATTATCGAATTATACGAAAACGACACGATCCGATACGAACACGAATGCAATACGAAAATTATTGTGTTACACGAACACGATACGGATCCGACATGAACATGACATGAAATTATCATGTCGACACGATAAGGACATGAACATCATAAGGCTGAATACTAACTCATTGATTTTGTGTGTGTTAGTGTCGTGTCAAAAATGATCAGACCTACTTATAAGCTTATGAAAAATAAGTGAGGTTGGACAATTTATTTTTAGGTAAACTTATAAGTTGGAGCTTATTTTCATAATTTATAAACTATTTAGGAGCTTATTTTATCAAACACCCTCTAAGGGTTGTTTTCTCTTTTAACTTATGCTTTTGCTTTTGACTTTTATAGAGTAACATTAAGAGGACAGCCTGATGAAGATGTAGTTCTTTGTAATTCATTAAAGACAAAGACCTATGCTGTTAAATTTGTGGGTACATCCAACTCCATGCTTCTCATACCTCCCTCATATGAAGTCTCCGAATCCTGTAATAACAAAGATGATGAGAGCATTTGTCTTCATCCCTCCTCAAAGTTGTGCCTGGTTGCATGGAATTTGTTGAGGTAGCACCAACATTAGATGAACTTAAATTGCTCCTCTCTCAAGATCCTTAAGAGAACGTTTACTTTTCATGATAAAATGGATTGATAAAAATAATTCAAGTTAATCCACCGTTTACTTTGATGGATTAATGATGGATATATCAATTTTGAACTTATTTGATTATCTTATCTTTCAAATAAACAATCATATATTTTATCAATCTATCTTATTATGAAAAATAAACGTCTCCTAAGAGTTTGAGTGACACCTCATATGAGAGGGAGAAGACATAGTTGGGTCTCTACAAGTGGGAGGATCTGGTTGAAAGGATACAAGCATGTGACGAGGAATTAAAGACGAGTCTACAATCCCTTTCAGCATTAGAAATTCATGGATACTGGCGGATTTTTGATGATAGTGAGAGGGTGTTTGGCTAAGCTTATAAGCTCTTCAAAACAACTTATAAGCTGTTTAGGAGCTTATAAGCTCATGTAAAGTATTTGACAAAATAAGTTCATAAACAACTTATAAGCTGTGAAAATAAGCTTAAATAGCTTATAAACTCTCTTAAAAATAAATAGCTCAATCCCAACTTAATTTTTCATAAACTTATAAGTTGTCACACCACATAATCAAATGAATAAAAAAACGGGGAAATGACTTGTAACCTTACTTGTCCTGGAGAAGTAGGGAAGATGAATCGCTTAAACTTGGCCAAAAAAACTTGGTTTTCAAGGAAAGGAAATAATAGGTAATGTCAATTTAGATAATAACATATAACTAGTATCCAAGATCAGAAGTTTAGTTTTGTACTCTGATAACAACCAAAAATGGACATCTACTAAACAAAATAGGATAAATTAGTAGTTAAGTTTGACATAAAACAATATTAGATAATATTGCAAAGTCTTAAGTTTCAGGGGAATTTAAAAGATAAGATAAGAGCTAGTTATTCAACGGAAGATAAGATTTTGGAGTAGAACCCTAGCCTTAGCCCCGATCCATCAACACCATCAAGTCAATCTGAGAACATTTGAAAAGATTTTTGGGTTGGAATACTAACGTACCCAGTGGGCATATTACTTTTGAAATAAAAGTATTGAGCATGTTTAAGTCCAGATTTATTTATATTCTTTTCTTTTCCTTGAATTTGTATGATTCTTTGGAGTTAGATGTTGTATTTCTAAATTATTATGTTGTGATGAAATGTCTGCATAACTTGAGTGTAGGTGCAGGGCTAAATGAATAAGTCCAAACAAAAATGTTTTTGTTTAAGTGTTGGCTGAAGAGGATAGATATGGTATCCTTGAGTCCATAGATGACTGTTGATAAATCTAGCTACGTGAGTGTAAGAGATTTAATGAAAAGCAATAAAGAACACCAAGACTTTTACGTGGTTCGATCGTTAATGAGATCTACGTCCACGGAGGAGTGATTCCTCAATATTTTCATTATGAACTCAGTACAGAGATTGTGGTTACAAGTCTTTTGCATTCAATAAATTGCCAACCCTTCTAATGTCAACCTTCCTTCTATTTATACAACCTTGGGCCTGCAACTGAAGGCGTGCTCCACCTCTCTATTGGTCGTGACTCTTCCTCTGGCGTGCCCTCCATTGGTCTGAGCGGGGCCGCCGCTTACGCTGCGCCACGTGGAGGGTGGCGCTGACTTTGGTTACAGGGCGTGTCCTCCATTGGGCGGTGGCGCCGGTCGTTGATGTCTTCATCGGCCTTGGGGCTGATTAGGGTTTGAAGGTCGGGGGCTTAACCGCATGGGCCACTACTAATGTCGAGGCCCACTGTTTGGGCTTTGTCTGTGGCCCGAAGCGGTTGGGCTTTATCCCATCATAGCCCCCGAATAGTCGAGTAAATGACCATGCCGAGGCTGGAGTGAAGAAAGCGCTTTGCCGAGGTAGAATGTTGCTCGGTGAGGTTGCCGCGAAGATGCTATGTTAGTGACGTGAGGGTTTGTCGTGCGGTGCCGATCCGGCCCGAGCCGGGTGGTCTATCGCGTGGGCATGCCTCGCCAGGAAGATCGAATCGAGTCGCCTATTGTTGGAAAAACATGTTCTCTGGGGATCTTGGGTCCGACCTGGATAGCGTGGGTCGGTCGGGTTAGAACTATCCTCCTGGGTGGTCGAGTGCCGGCCGATAGAGATATCTGCTGATGGCCGAGTGCCGGCCGATGGATAGATATCTCGCTGGATGGCCGAGTCTTGGGCCGATAGAGATATCCTGTTGGATGGCCGATTGTCGAGCCGATAGATATCCCGCTGATGGCCGATTGTCGATCCGAGCAATGATACTGATCAAGTTGCGCCGGCTTGATCTGGGTTTATCGGACGCGGGTGGCGAGGTCGGTTGGGCTCGCGTCGCTTGCCGAGGAGCGATCTGAGATGCCCGTCACCGAACGGAGTCGTTCTGCAGGGAGTGCCGAAGACCGATCTGGATAGCGATATCCTTCGGATGACCGAGGTCCCGTCTTGGTGGCATTACCTGCGTTGGCAATGCCGAGGTGCGGAGTTGAAGTGATGATTGCGCTTCTCTAGGGTGTCCTGTCAGCGCGTCCTAGGATACGTCACTGTGGCAGACGGTTGTTGTGGGCTCGAAACACGTGCGGGCGTGTAGTCCACGTCCAATCTCAGCGAGGCACGTGGAAAGCTTGACAGGCGGTTTTGGGCGCCCGTCTGTACTTTAAATACGCCAGCGGCTAGGGCCACTGTTCATCTCCTTTCTGAAAACTTTTCATCTCCTCCATAGTTAGAGAAAACTTTCGAAATCAGAGAAGTTGTCGACCATCTTCCGAATTCAGTACCCGGAAAAAAAAAGTAAGTATGTCTTCTTCCTCTTGCTCCGAATCCCCTTCATCTATGTCTGAGCCTTCCCGGTCAACTCCCGCGGAAGTTTCCGGGATGAACCGATCGTCTTCGTCCCCCGATAGCGAAATCGAGATTAGGGATTACATGTGTCATACCTTGTTGGGTAAGTCTAGGATGCTTAGCGCTAGGATTCCGGCGATATCGTCTGCGTGGGACTTGTTCACGGTCAGGGACGCAAAATAGTCTCTGATCTTCAACGATATAGTAAAGATAGGGAGGGAATGTCGCATCCCGGTAGACGCCTGGTGGTGTGTTCCCCACCCCGGTGACAGAGCGGTAGCCCCTCCGGAGGGTTTCCTAACGGTGTACGTAGATGCCTTGAAGGCCGGCCTCAGGTTCCCTTTAGCCCCATTTTTTTGCGTATCCGTGAATATTTCCAAATTCCTATCTGTCAGTTTACTCCGAACTCCATTAGATCGGTGGTCGAGATGGGGCTTTCCTGTTACGGCGTAGCGGAGGAATTCACCTTCGAGCTCCTGATGCGATTTTTTAGCGTCAAGTTCACGGGAGGGAAGTACTATTTTTCTCCTCACAACCGCTTAGGTTAAGCAACCTTCAAGGTGCCATGGTGGCGGGATAAATTTTTCTTTTTGAGGGCCGAAGGGCATCCGATCTATGAATGGGGGTTGGGTATGATGAAGGACCTGAAATTGAAGCCCCTCGGCTTCGTAGAGCAAGAGCTCAATCAGCTCGGTGAAGTTTCTGTTAGTTTCACCGAGGACGACCTTAGTAAGGCCGGGCTGATCGTGCATGTGTCGAAGGTCCCTGGGCCGGGGTCCGAGCTGGGTGAGGGCACCCTTCTCCTTCTTATTCCTAGAATTCCTGTCTCATTGTGTTAAATGTGGTTTTTCTTCTGTCTTGCAGTGCATCTTGATCACGAGAAGGAAAAGAAGGCGTCAGCCAAGTCTCGCCATGCTCCATCTGGGCGGAAGTCGCCACTCTGGAAAGAAGGCGAGGCGAGGTGGACCTACCAAGCAGCCTGTGGTAGTGGAGCGCCTGAGCGAACTGATGGCGGGTCCTCAGCCGATCCGGAGTTCGGGCATGGAGATAGAGGCTCGCGCCGCTGACCCGCGCGAGGTACCGATCTCCAACCATCTTCGCTCCTTTCCTATGGTAGTGTTTCCCTTGTTATCGCCATCGATGTTTGGTTTTCGTGACTTGCCCTCGTAGCGAGCGAGCTGCGCCAGCATGGTCGACGCCGTGTCCTCCCGCACGAGGAGCCGGGAGGCGGCGCCGCCGAAGTTTTCACCGCCGCGAGGAAGGAGGTTGAGGTTGCAGGCGGCTTGAGGCCACCACGAGGAAGAAGGATCGGGCTCTGGGCGGCGTCTTGCAGGAGGAGAGCCGCCGAGAGGCGGCGAGGCGGAGAAGAATCTTGCAGATCGGACGAGCGCCTTGCCGGCGGAGCAGGACCAATGTCAAGGCCTTCACCAAAGAAGATCGTGGAGTCCGAGACCTTCTCCGCCATCTCCGATCGGCGCCGTGATGAGGCAGCAGTGATATCCACCCACCGAGAAGTTGGCGGCCTCGATGCCCGACTTTGATAAGGTCGAGTCGGCTGGTCGGAGGTGGACCCTGTGGAGGTGAACAAGGAGTACGCCTGCAGATGGCCGAGGCGGCCTCCTTCCCTTTGGTGGAGGCTTGGCTTCTCCGACTGCCTCCCGGCCGGCCGAGGCCGTGTCCAAGTGTAGGGTGGACGAAGATCCCGAGCTTGAGAGCTTGCCGTGCGGGCTGAAGCCATGGCGGTTGGGGAGGAGTGGAGGAGGAGGAGGAGGGATGCCCGCCGAGCTCACTTCCGGACGATCAGCCGCAGCAGGCCGCAGCCGGCCGGGCGAAGAAGAGAACCCTGAGGTCGGCGAATCCGGCAAGGAGCCTGAGGTCAGTGGACCAGATGTAATAGGCTGATTTGCCGGGGTCGATAGGACCCGGGGCCTTGTAAAAAATTCTTCGATTATGAATAAAAACATTTACAGCTTTCTGAAATGTGTGTTGTCTTTTTACTTTAGCACCCTGATTCCCGATACGGGGCTTGATCATTATCTCACGACCAAAGTCGGGCGAGGCCCGAGGTGCCTTCGCCGAGAAGGAGGAAGAGGTCAGCTGGAGGAGCCGACCGCCGAGTTGACATGCACTTGCCAACATGGAGATCGGCTCAGCATCATCCGCCGAGCTAAGGGTGAGACTGCAAGAGTCTGACCGAGAGGTGGCCGCCTCCTTGCTGAGAACGAGGCTCTGAAGCTAAAACTCACAAGTTTCGAAGTTCAGGGGGCGGACTTGTCCGCCGATGTCGTTCATGGGCGCCTGATGCAGTGTGAGGAAGAACTCGAGCTGGTGCATGAGAAGTCGGTCCGGATCTCGGAGGAGCATGTTGAGTACGAGGCGGTGATCCACCGAGCTGGCGGTGTCACCATATCCGAGGCTGGTGAACGAGTCCAGAGCCTGTTCGCCGAAGGGATGGTGCTAAGGGACGAGGAAGGGCCAAATAGCAAAGATTTCAAGGCCTGCCTCGGATCCCTCGCCAAGTATCTCGAGATGTACGAGATCGTCCGTCAGCGTCATCTGCCGAAGTCCCGCAGCCAGGCCGGGGCTGGTCCCGAAGTGATTGTTGAAGAACCCGAGGAGGGGGGCGGCTACGCCGACCATGCTGAGGTGCTGCTTGTTGGACCCGCTTCCAGCAACAGCGAGGGCCCTGTGTCGGCAAGGTCGGACGGAAGGTCGGCAAGGAGGACCGCCCGGTCGGCAAGGCGGGGCGACGGACCGACGAGTAGCCAAGTGACCGCAAAAGAGCGGCGGCATCGAGGGCGAGGTCGCGACTATGGCCAAGCGGCGAGATCACGGGGCAGGAGTTCGGTTTCCACTCTCGGAGTCTCCGCTTCAGGTCGGGGTACCCCGGTGGTGTGTCGAGCCCTCCCGGAGCAGTCGTGGGGTTGACGACCTCATCGACTGGGTGGAAGGCACCGATTTCGTTCTAGGTGTTCATCGCCGACCTGGAGATTTTGTACGAATCGGTGCGGCTTTCAAGAGACTCGCGAAGAGGAGGCGGAAACCCCAAAGAATTTGTATATAGCTTAGGACTTGGTGTATAGTATTGAATGTATTTAGTTTGATCAAGTGTATATTTTCCCCTGTAGGTACAAATATAGCTTATAACTTGGTTTTTCTTTGCCGTGAATGTATTCATACTGTTTACCAAAGTGTATATCTTCCCAAATAAAGGGGCATAAACGAGCTCGGATGCCCGGTTGACTTGTATATGGCTTGGAACTTTGTGTGTAGTCGTAAATGTACTTAGACTCGTTCCGAAGTGTATGTTTTCCCCATTGAGAGGTACAAACATAGCTTAGGACTTCGCTTTGGTCGTAAATGTATTTAGATCAGATCTGTATGTGTATCTTCCCATATAAAGGGGTATAAACGAGCTCGAAGCCCTGTTGAGTTGTATATGACTTGGAACTCGGTTTGTAGTCGTTAATGCATTTAGACGTGTAACGGAGTGCATATCTTCCCAAATGAAGGGGTGTAAGTTGGCGAGATCGGTCCGGATGTCGCGTGCATGTAGACGCCCAACCTAATGGGTAATCAGATGCTTTGCATGTAGGCGTTCTACTTAATGAGTAGTCCAGTGCTGCACTCTACTTAGTGGAATTTTCATCTTCGTAAGTGCGCCCCTTGTGAAGGTTTAAATGTGGTGTATCCAAACGGATGTTCACATAGACGTAAGACGAGACGGTGAAATACTCATTAGAAAAACAAATGTTTCATTAAATAAGTAAACAAAGATTGCACATCGGTTAAAACAATAGGAGGGCTAACATGTTGCCGATCTGAAATCAAAGCTATGTAAAGTACCTCCTTAGATGAGCTATGTGCCAGGTTCGGGGAATAAGTGCTCCGGACAGGTGAGCAAGCTTATAGGCCCCTTTGCCGAGGTCCTCGTGAACGCGGTATGGTCCTTCCCATGTCGGATCTAACTTGTTAAGACGCTCGGCTCGGCTAGCTTCATTATTCCGTAGGACGAGGTCGCCTACTTGGAGTGTGGAGGGCTTCACTCTCTTGTTGTAGTAGCGACACAGCTCTTGTGATTGGCCGTTTATGAAGGCGCCAAGCGCTTCTCCTCCAGTAGGCCAAGGTCGACACGTAGGTCTTCCTCGTTGTCCTCCTGGTTGAAGTGAAGAGTGCGCGGGCTCGGTGCACCGATCTCGGCCGGTATGACGGCCTCGGTGCCGTAGACCAGGCTGAAGGGCGTTTCTCCGTGCGAAGTCCGAGGTGTAGTTCTGTAGGACCAGAGGACTTGAGGGAGGTTCTCGACCCATCGCCTTTAGCCCGGTCTAGCCTCTTTTCAGCCCTTATGACGATCGTGGCGGTTCATTACTTGATGCGACCGTTCGACTTGTGGGTGTGCAACCGAGGTGAATCTGTTGTCCGATCCGGAATCACACCATTCCTTGAAATTTTGTCAACGAACCGAGTGCCGTTGTCCGAGATCGAGATATGCGGTATGCGGCGCGCACTATGTTTTTCCACACAAAGGTTTGAATCCTCTTGCTTGTGAGGCTCGAAAGTGGCTCGGCCGACCCATTTGTGAAGTAGTCTGGCTACAACTAGGTATCGGCGACCGGTGCTCGGTCGAACGGACCGACGATGTCGATTCCCACCGCATGAAGGGCCACGGACTCGTGGTCTGCTCGGATCGGTCCAGGGTAACTTCGATGGTGGAATGAAGGCGCGCACTTCGGCACTTTTGACGAGGTCGGCCAATTTTGAATGAGGTAGCCGAGTATCCTCGACCTCGGTGTTTTCTTTGAGAGAGCTCGCGATCCGATGTGGCTTCCGCAAGACCCTCTGTGAATCTCGTTGAGTACGTAGTCGGCTTCTTCTGGCCCGAGGCACCTCAGGAGGGGTTGAAGGTACGACTTCCGGTAGAGAGCACCCTCATGTATGAGGTACTTCTGGGATTTCGCCATCATCTTTTTGGCTTCGAGCCGATCTTGAGGTAGCGTGCCATCTTCCGATAGCCCTTTATGGGAGACGCCCGCTCGGCTCTATCTCGGTGATGATGCCGATGTGGGATTCCGCAATGCTATACATTACGGATCTCCTCTCTTGGTGGACTTGTTGATGACGCACTAACTTGCGAGGATATCGGCTCATGCTTTTTCCTCGTGGGATTCGATGGATACCAAGCACCGAACGAGGTCAGCATCTCCTTCGCCTTCTGGAGGTATTGCTTCATTCGATCCTCCTTGGCCTCGTATCTGCCTAGGACCTGGTTGACCACGACCTGGGAGTCCCCGAAGATCTGGACCTTATCCACTTTCAATTCCTTTGCGAGGCGGAGTCCAGAGATCAGCGCTTCATACTCCACCTCGTTGTTGGTGGTGGGGAAGGCAAATCGGAGGGCGTAGGTCACTTCTTGCTTGTCTGGGCCGAGTAGGAGGATGCCCGCTCCGCTGCCCGTCTTGCACGAAGCTCCATCCACGTACATCTGCCAGCAATCTCCAGGTGGATTGGAGTCAGGTTCCTCCGTGCCGGGGGCCGGAATGACCGAGGCGGAGGCATTGGCGGAGCTAATCTTAGCGGTTGGACCGGGCTCAGCAAACTTGGCTTCTACCAGGAAATCAGCGAGAGCTTGCCCTTTTATGGCCGGTCTGGGGGAGTATGAGATATCGTGCTCGCCGAGCTCCAGTGCCCACTTGGCTATACGTCCAGATGACTCAGGTTTTGACAAGACTTGTCTCAGGGGTAAGTCGGTCAGTACCTGGATGGAGTGAGCCTGAAAGTAGGGTCGGAGTCGTCGCTGGCATTCACCGGTGCCACTTTTCAAGGCCTTTTCAGCCGGTATACCGGTCTCCGATCCTTTGAGTGCTCGGTGATGAAGTAGATAGGAAGTCGTCGCTCGACCTCGTCCCGCACTTGATGCACTTGACCGCCTCGTCCGGGGTGGCCAAGCACAGTGTGAGGAGTTCGCCTTCTTTTGGGGCGGTCAAGGTGGGCAGGTCGGCGAGGTACTCTTTCAGCTGTGTGAAGGCGACGTGGTGATCTTCCCGCCATGCGAAGTCCGGAGCCCTCCTTAAGATTTTGAAGAAGGGGAGCTACTTCTCGGCAGCCGGGGAAAGGAACCTACTGAGGGCGGCCAGGCACCCGGTGAGTTTGTGGACCTCGCGGATGGTTTTTGGCACTTGCATGTCGAGCACCGCCTTTACCTTGGTGGGGTTCGCTTTAAGCCTTCGGGAAACCCAAAGACCCTAAGAACTTCCCGGTTTTCACCATGAACGTGCATTTTTGGGGGTTGAGTTTGAGGTTGGGCGACCTGAGGAGCTGGAGGATGGTTCTGAGGTCGTCGACGCAGCTTCCAATCTTTTGGCTCTTGACTACGATGTCGTCGACGTAGACTTCGACGATCTCCCCTATGTGATCCCTGAATATCGCGTCTACCATCCTTTGGTAGGTTGCTCCGGCGTTTTTCAGGCCGAAGGGCATCTTTCGGTATGCGAAGACACCGAAGTCAGTTATGAACGCTGTTTTAGGGGCATCCTCCGGGCTCATCAGGACTTGGTGGTACCCTTTGTATAGGTCCAGGAAGCTGAACATCTCACGGCCCACCAACGCCCACCTTCTCGAATGTCGGGAGGATAGCGCCTTTGGGCGTGCTTGTTGAGGTCGGTGTAATCGACGCACATGCGCCACCCTCCCCCTGGCTTTCGGACTACGACGGGATTGGCCATCCAGGTCGGATATTTGACTTCGAACAGGATCTTGGCCTTCTGAAGCTGAGTCACCTCGTCCCTTATGACCGGCAGCGCTCGCCATGAACACCCTTTCTTCCGCGGACCGGCTTGGTCGTCGGGTCTATGTTGAGGCGATGGGTTATGAGTTCGGGCGACACTCCGGCCATATCGAACGGGGACCATGCGAAGACGCCCTCAGATTCCTCGGTCGCTTCGCCTGCCGAACATTAGATGGGCCTGGTTGCCGACCTTGACAACTTTGGATGGGTCATTGTCGTAGAGCTGAATGTTCTCGGTCAAGTCGTCCGGCGGCGGCGCTTGGGATTCTCAGAATTGCTATGCTTGCGGCGGGGTTGCGTCCTGGGTTGAGACTCGCAGGCATTCTTTTGCTGCCATTTGGTCACCCTGGATACTTAGCACTCCCACCGGAGTGGGCATCTTGATTGTGAGGTGGTAGACCGAGCAGACGGCCTTGGTGGCGTCAACAATCTCTCCCGTGATAATGTTGTACGGAGAGGAGCTTGGACCAGAAAACTTGACGGCCCGTGACCGACTTGGGAGCCCGCCCCACCAGAATCGGGAGGTAATGACGCCTGGTTTAACCGCCTCTGGGTGAAGCTCCGTGAGCGGGAGGCGCGGGAAGTACTTGAATACCTCCGACCTCGAGTTTATCCAGCAGCTCGAAAATGATGCCGTGAGGCTCGATGTCGACATAGACCCGTGGACGTTCTTGTTGCCCACCACGGCTCGTATGGTGATGGCATCACAGTGCGGCATGATCTTGGGTACCGGATCCTCCTTGGAGAATACTATGTTCTCGCCGTCCCGGAGTCGCTTGTTCTTCGGTTCCTCGGTGGTCGGCCTCCGAGCTTCGCTTTTTACCGATGCCTCGCCGCTCCGATTGGCAGCCCGTTATTACGTGGACCTGCTCCATGACATTGGGACCTTCGTCCCGCCGCCTCGGGTTGGGTCATTGTTGAGGTCGGCCCAGCTTGTTTCCGCCCCATTCCTTTTGCGCTTTTACCCGGCCAGTCGGCCGAGGTACTTCTTCGATCTTCTCGACGAGCTCGCCGATCCGCGAGCTCAGTTTCAGCATTCCTCAAGATCGTGACCGTATTCTGGTGGTAGTCGCAATACTTTTCCGCTTGTTTTTTGGACCTCCTTCATGGGAGGGTTTAGGAAGAGCTCGGTGGAGCTCAAATATCTCGCCCCGGCTTGAGCGGCGAGGTGCGTTGTTGCTGTGGTTTGGCCGAGGTCCGAGCCCGACTCCACCGGCCCTTCGGATTCTCTCGGGCGCTCGACGAGGAGCGCTCGCCCTTGGTCGTCTGGCTTTTTCCTTTCAGCCTCGCCGTCCCGCACCTCCCTCTTCTTCCCGGTCCGATTCGCCCCTCGACGGTTGTCGACCGAGGTCCGAGGCGGCCGGCCGCCTTAAACTTCTCCCCGTGATTTCTTTGTTCGCTGCGGGTCGGATCCCGCTTGAACGCTGATGATGTAGAGGTCGTTGCTCTCATCGATTTTCGTGGACTCTTTGATGAACCTCGAGACGAAGTTCGACATTGTTTAAATCCCGCCTTGGCGGATCGTGAGCGTGTCTGACGCTGGTTGCCGGGCCGCATCTTCCGGTAGAAGCGCCATTTGAACCGATCCATGAGATCCTCGGCGAAGCACTGTTTTGGCGGAGTGAGGTGAACCAACGCGTCGGGCGTTGGAGATTAGCACCTCGTGGAAGATCTTGCACATGTGGAAGTCCTCCATTCCACGGTTCGCCATATTGGTGGTGTGGCGAAGAGGAAGTCGGAGGATCTCCAAGACCATCGTAGGCGCGATGTTGGGAGCCCGCATCGGCCGGGCGAGGTGTGTCAATTTCTCTTGAGAAGGGAGATAATTCTCCCGTGTCGGTCGAACCTGGGAGATCGTTACCATCTCTCCGGGGTGTAGGGACCGTAACGACGCTCTGTCGTCTCCTCGAGGAGGAGTTCGGCCGCGTCTCTCGCCTACCTCCTGCTCGGCCCCGGTGGTATTCGAGGTGGCGAGCGGTGCGCATGGCGGTGCGGGCGAAGGGTTGCGACCACTTTGGCGGGAGATCGGCTCTGGCGGCTCGGCGACGCGACGCGTTCTCTACCGTCGTGCCGAGGTGGCGTGGGCATGATCGATGGGGTGAATGACCTCGGCCGGCGGTCCGCAGCTGGCACTCGAGAGGTGCCCGCTCCATTCGTCCTTTGGTGGAGGAAGCTCGAATCGCCGAGGTTTGCGTTAAGGAACTCGGACACCGCCGGCGGGCCTCATGAGATCCCAGTGAACCGCCTGTTCACTGGTGTTGAGGTCGGCTCTTTCTTCCTCGTTTGGGCGGCGATCCTGAGGGTGTATGGAGGTGTTTTCCATGTGACCATCAGGCGTGTTGTCGCTGGTGGCGTCCTCCACTCCCTTACCGCGGTTGTTGCCGGTGTCTGCGCGTGTTCTTGCCATTGATTTGTAGGGAAGATGAAACTTTTTGTTCGGATGTTCCCACAGACGGTGCCAATGATAAATCTAGTTACGTGAGTGTAAGAGATTTAATGAAAAGCAATAAAGAACACCAAGACTTTTACGTGGTTCGATCGTTAATGAGATCTACGTCCACGGAGGAGTGATTCCTCAATATTTTTACTATGAACTCAGTACAGAGATTGTGGTTACAAGTCTTTAGCATTCAATAAATTGCCAACCCTTCTAATGTCAACCTTCCTTCTATTTATACAACCTTGGGCCTGCAACTGAAGGCGTGCTCCACCTCTGTATTGGTCGTGACTCTTCCTCTGGAGTGCCCTCCATTGGTCGGAGCAGGGACGCTTCGCCTTACGTGCGCCACGTGGAGGGTGGCGCCTGACTTTGGTTCTGGGGCGTGTCCTCCATTGGGCGAGGATGGCGCCTGGCTGTTGATGTCTTTCATTGGCCTTGGGGCCTGATTAGAGTTTGAAGGCTGGGCCTTGGGCTTAACCGCATGAGCCACTACTAATGTCAGGCCCAGCTCGTTTGGGCCTGTCTGTGGGCCTGAGCGGTTGGGCCATATCCCATCAACTGTGCAAGTATAAATTGAATATGGAGTTTAAGTGTAGACCTCTGCTGAAACTGTTTCTTTTTTATAGTTTTTCTGTAGAAGAGGTGTCCTTGTCACTTTCTTTTTTCTTTTATATTAAAACAACCAATGATTAGAATTACAGTAAGGAGGACTCAAAATGTGGGGGCAAATGAAAGATCTTTACCGAGTAGTGGAGTCTGCAGGGTGAAGAGAAGTAGTAAAAAATGAGAGGCTTTTATAGAGAAAGAATTTATTGTAAATCTGCTATAACCTTAAGGTTTTAACATTAAAAAAAAGTATATGTATATGTAACAAAGTCCTTAACTGTTAAGGATTTCGCAGGGAGTTATAGGTGCTTATTTTGGGCCTCGTTATTTTTGATAAACAAAATGCCCATCGAAGAACCCCAACAAAAATTATAAAGACTTGTTAATTGGATCTTCCATTTCTCATGTATATTGTATCTCATATTTAGAATAATTAAGTAAATTAAATAAATAAGATAAATAAATAAGTAAAATTTTGATATTACAAAGAAACTTATATAATTTTTTTTTTTTCGAGCGTGAATCGTCTTACCAACCTAAGCTCAAATTTCTTTTAGACTTATTGGTAATAGGACGGGTATCACATAAGTAACCGTGAATTTACCAAAATAACTTTACCATGGTTCGTTATTTTCTATATATACACTATCAATTTCACCTCTCGTCAATTTTCTCTCTCTAACTCATGATTATTTCTCTAACTTATAAGCTCAATTATCCTATATATGTTTTCTTAGTGGTTTTTTTTTCAAGTTAGTGGACGATGAAGTTATGAGATTTATATGAATGAATGAATTCGAAAATTATATAGAAGGAAAACAACAACAAATGGTGGGTGTTCTGGGAACATTCATGTGAATTTTACTCAGTTACTGTAGCAACAGAGATTCAGACTGTGATAACAATAAATTCAGGCTAATTATTGTGCGGTTACTCGCCATCTTGCAACAGAGATTTATCTGCATCGTGATAACAAAGAAATTCAAAGCTAATTATTGTACGAAGTTACTGTAGCAATAGTAAATTCAGACTACTTATTGTACGAAATTACTGTAGCAATACACGATTCAAGTACATTGTAAATTCAGTTTCACGTGAATGAATTTAATTTATGGCAAATGGTACAATAATTTGAGAGAAAACTCAATTGAGAGAGACAACTCATGCACTTACAAATCAAACGAAACTATATTGAAATAATTTAGAAAAAAAACGAAAATCGATCAGTATGGATGTCTCGGATTCCATACACGACCTGAATCTGACCGATAATATGCAATCCGAGAGAATCCGTCCGAAAACCAAATCCGAGCTATTCCATAAAATCCGATCGGTATTCTCTCTGATTGATACTTAAAACCAGATCCGAGTAAAACTGGTTTGTTGACAAACCTAAATTTAAATAGGTTTGTCAATGAGCTAGTTTTATTCATATCGATTCAAAATCACTCATAACACATTAAATTATAAAGCAACGGTTTTGGTTCTAGTTGTGGTTCTTGTCCGGTTCCGGTCTGGTTCTGGTTCCGGACCCGTTCAGATCCGGACCGTTTTAAGACCCATAGTTGATGGTCCGGGTCCAGTGTCTAATGGATCAGTTTCAGAACCAGAACAATTACTTATTTATTGGTTCTGGTCCGAGTAAAATTCATCTATTGACATCCCTAGATGGGTGTTTTAAATCAATTTCTTCCTATTTCTTAATCAGGTATCCTTGGGTCCACTGGCATTTGCATCAAGATTTGTTCTTGTTGGTGATCATTATCAATTACCTCCACTTGTCCAGGTTCATTTCTTTCTTCATAATGCTTCCAAGCCTCATTGAGGCATTACTGACTAAGATATATGAATTGCATATCTGAAATTAGAGTCCAGAGGCTAAGGAGAATGGAATGAGTGCGAGCCTCTTTTGCAGGCTCTCTGAAGCACATCTACATGCAATTGCAGCTTTGCATTTCCAGGTACTCAATTATCATCTACAGTTCGTTCTGTTCACTTGAGTGAAAATCTAAATGCAATTTTTGTACAATCTGCAGTGCCGGATGTGTGCATCCATAATGGAGCTGTCTAATGCCTCGATATATGGAAATAGATTACATTGTGGTTATACAGAAATAGAGAATGCAAAGCTCAAGTACAGGTCTTCAGCTTCTTCACCTGCATGGTTGATGAAGGTCTTGTCAAATATTTAATTTATCTCTTTCTGTATAGTTTTCTTTCCCGGGTTACGGAAAAATGCCAATTTGATTAACCAGTTTATTATAGTTTTCTTTTAATAAGGAAAAATGCCATTTGAGTCCAAGCTAGTCCCTGAACACTGCCTCTCAAGTAGTGCTGTACTTTGTTCTTGCTATTGAGCACCATGATACCTATGAAGTTCAGTAAGAATGTGGGTTACAAGTCCCACATTGTCATTGCATGAATTGATATGGCTGTGAATCCTATTCTTCATTAGCCATAGAATTTTAAAATATAGGAGTGTTCTTTTAAAGTTGCGTAATCAGATAAACTAACTTGGTGAATGTTCAGCAGGTTCTGGATCCGAATCAACCTGTGATATTTATTAATACAGGTTTGTTCACTTGACCCTCTTCATATTTAAAATGTAATGACTATGCATTGGTATGAACAATATATAGTTCTTCCTAATGTAGACTTGTTGCCTGCATATGAGAGTACTGACCGCAAAGCTCTAAACAACCCAATTGAGGCGCATATTATTGCAGAGGTGAAAATGGCCTCTCTATTGTCTCTTATCTCGAGAAATTTTTACAGTTCTATTCATAAATGCATGTTAGCACAACTCCTTGTCACTAACGTTTTCAATATGTTCATTGTGTATTTATTTTTTAAATAGGCCGTTAAAACTCTGGTGCTTAGAGGCACTGAATGGCAATCTATTGGTATTATTACTCCTCATAACTCTTAGGCAAATCTCATTCAGGGAGCTGTTCCTGAACGTGTAGAGATACTGACGAGCCCAAGTTTTGTGCTCTTTTTCTGTGTCTTGTCTAGATCTAGATCGAGTCTTTTGTGTCTTTCTTGTTGTGTTTTGTGTCTGAGAGGACACAATGGTCTGCAGGGGCAAGGCAGGGCAGAGATGGGCAAGACGGAGTGGTAAACTTGTATGGCGGATGAGCTGAGATACGATGGCATCCCGAGGGCACAAGAGCTTCGATCACAGTCAGGGCGTTTACCCAGTGGCTGTTCAGTATAAGGCGTGACCTCCTTACAAACCGCACAAGTTCAATCTCCGAGAGGGTAGCTGATGGGCAAGAAGCAGTGAAGAAGAGAGGAAGGCAAAGCGAAGGCAAAGAGAGAGTTGATGGGCACGATACGCAGGATCAGGGTGAATCTCGCAAAATCCGGAAAGGATGCGCGCTGGCGCCGAATCCCACCAAATCCGGAGGAGATAACCCCATATCCGTCTGGGCAAGGAAACAATGCTGATCAACAAGGAAACCCTAACGGATTGCCCAGCCCATGGGCCAGTGCCACCATCAGCCTCACTCGGGCTATATATAGGGGATGAATGCGCGACTTGTGCGTATCATATCATTTCGTCTCTCGCATCTTAGCATCAGAATTATCATCACCATCACCACCACGTACATTAAGTCCCTTCGGGGCAAACTCTTTTATTTGTTATTCGTATGTTTTGCCGGCGGCACTTTGGGCTCGCCGTTTATTCTATTCAAGTAATAGTAAGTTGTTTCCGTTTAATTATGGTTTCAATTAACTCTTGCATGTTTGTTTATTTTATGTCTAGCTAAGTCTTTATTCTGGTTTGGGCGTGACTAAGTGGAGCATGATTAATATAACTCGAGAGGTCTAAGTAGGGCATTACGATCTGCATGCGTGTGTACCCAAAGCACTAGGTCCTGGCAATACATAACTTAACCAAACTTGGTGTGTTAGTTGCAAATAACATAGTGGGTAAGGGAGGTTGCAAGTAATAATTGGATTAAGGTGTGGTGTCCCGCACCCCAAATAGTACGATCGTGTGGGCGAGTTGGAGTAGTCCTAGCAGCTGCCTTTGCCAATACCGGGTCCATCTAGATCATAACGCTGCCTGTAGGCTTGCATGTACTGAGGTGTCCTCGTGCGTGGGCATTACGGGTTAGATAGTTTGCATAGGGTGTCCTCGCCTTCTTTACACGTAAATGATAGACTCGGAGGGGTGCGTCAGGGGCGTGACGCGTGACAACGGGTCACGACGTATGTCTCTTATAACCGGTTGATGCATGTCATGTAGTGAAAACCTTTGCACCTAGGACCGAGTGTTAATCATCTTCACGAAGTTGTTGCCCAAGCCAGACTCGTCTTATTATTTGATATTCCCTTTGAGTTTGTTACAGGTTACTTTAGTCATACCTATAGTGATCAAGATAATTACACCACTCTCATCCTTTTTAAGTGACATCGTGACATCAGAGATTGCTACACCAACTCCTCGTGGGATCGACCCTATACTTATCGCTGGCTACGCCTGTGATGGGCAATAGGTTATAAATTTATTTTGAACGCTAAACGACAGCATGTCAGATACATACCATAGACAAATATCAGGTTATATTTAATGTTATATCTGTAAAGTTACTTTCTTTTACTTACTGTGATAGTTGCCTGCTATTGTAATGAGATAACTAACTTGTTCTAAGTTGTGCGAAGTGGATTGCTCGCTCAGGAGTTTCTCAAAATACATTAATTTTTCTCATGATCTTACTCAACCTATCAAAAGTCTGTTTGTGCTATATTAACAGAAACACCTGTATGCCTGGAAGTAATTTATTTTTGACATGTAAAATTATAGATGTAAATAATTGTGTTTATAGTACTTTATGCAACAGGGTTTTCTTTTGCATGTTGAGCACTTCAGCAGGGACTAGGATGCATAAAATATTTTTGCTTCCTTTGTCCTATAATGGTAGCTACATGTACTTTGTTTTAAGTGAAGTGGTTCTGATGGATAGAGTTTATCATGTTTTCTTTGAAAGCAGAAAGTATATACTGTCACATTTTTTTGTACTAGTTCTATATAGAACAGTTTACTTGAGCAACACAAGTTCAACAATTGGATTTGCCTCTTTAATATATATTATTGATGTCCATTATGTGGTTGCATGATTGCATCGTCATGTTAGAAAGAACAAAAGGAAACAACGTCAACACGGGTGATTGGTAAAGCATTGATGATTTTCTTTTCTTTTTTGTACGGGGCAGAGATAAGGACTGCGTATTGGTGTCTTTCGTGAGGTCCTCTGAAACCCCTAGGAACGTGCATCTTCACTTCTTGGAGACTGGCACTGAATAGATGTGGCTCTTACACGTGCCAAGGTTCGGATTGTTCATATCCTTTGTCTGCATTATACTGCTTTGTTTTATAACTTAAGGGAAATGCTTATCCGATTTATATCTGTGTGAAATGCCAACAACTTTGGAAGTCGTAGATTGTGTGCAGTTGTTTTGTGATCTCAAATATTTGAGAGTTAATTTGGAAGACAGTGCATTCATCTAATTTGGGGACTATTTCTTTTTGATGTTGAGCAGAAGAAGTTGATCATGGTGGGGTCATGCAGAACTCTGTCGAAAGTGCCATTGCTAAAACTCATGATTGAGAAAGTGGAAGAGCTTTCTGGTATGGTGGTTGTTTCCAACAAGGACATTAAATACCAGTTGAGCTAAAGAAATGCTCTCAGCTCATCTGACTTCATTTCTGTCTTGCTCTTATGTAATTGGTTTATTTTGGCTATTTTGTAGAATATTTTGATGCCAATAAATCTCCTTTCGTTGCCACTGCCATGCCTTTTCTAATGCGTATGTTCGATTAGCTGAGAGTCGAAAAGTATGCAATAAAAGCCGTAGGATTACCAGTTTAAAAGGCAATAAACAATTTGGTTGAACGTGAGATTTGGATTAAGGTAAAAGGAATAACTTAAAACTTGAATTGGAATTCCTATTATAGTGAAAGATTCGAGTCAAGATTTACAATAAATATTATCTTTTCATAAATATGTCGAAGGTGATTGCGTGAGTCAAAGTGTCGTTGATGAAGTCTGGCAATGAATAGTTCTGAGTAGCAGCTTTGGCTATGTATAGATCTTATGGGGCCAGAGGTTAGCTTTTCCCTTGAATATTGAGTTGGACTTTAACAGTAGATAGTTTTTTGACTGTATCACATAGGTTAATGGGAGCCCTCGTTGTTAGACCATGTTTATCGGTGACAAAATTGACAAGGTGGTCGAACGCCACATAAGTAAATGCATTAAAAGAAAAAAACAATTGAAATGGTGGTCTGAAGGGGTGTTCGAATAGATGAAAAATCAGACCACATTTTGTCTCTCTCTCTTCCTTTTTCAACCAATGGGATAGAGACACTTGTCTTCATCCTATTTGTTATTTAAATTAGAATGGTATATATGAATAAAATTGAAATAATTTTTGTATAATATACATAAAAAAAATAAAAAATATACCAAAATTTATATTTTTCATTCTCTATAAATAGAGACCGCCTTGATATATTTTAACACACCTAAAAATTTCTTTTTCTTAACTTGTATCCTTATTATCTTGTTCTATATTTTCTATGGATCAAGGTAATAACCCTCATTACAATTCTCAAGATTTTGATTTTCCGATGATTATCATCCCACCTTGAAAATATTCCAACTCAAGAATTTTCAAAGTTCAATTATGATGCAAACCTTCATTCTCACAAAATCCTCCTCATTCTCAAATTCCAAAAATCACCAAACCCTCAAAACATCTCGGATGACTCACATGAAAATGTTGAGAAAAAACACACAAATTCTTTCAACACCGCAAAAGTTGGACGATCAAGAAGATATAGACTAATGTCCGCTGGTGTATGGTAAGTACTAATCAAATTATTGATAAAAATCAAAATAGTTCTTCATTTTGGAAAAGTATCTTGTATATGTACGAGGAAGGGCGAAAGGAAAACCCAGATCTTGGTGATGCAAGGTCTCTGGAATCATTGAGACAACGTTTTCGACGCCTCAATAAAAATGTAAGCAAGTGGGGTTCTTCTTACAAGAAAGCCTATGATCGAAAAACGAGCGGTCAATGAGGCAAGACAATGAGGATGTTGCACAGAGCTATATGGGAAACCAAGTTTGCTCACGCTGAGGTGTTTGAAAGAGTTATGAGTCACCCCCAAATGGGAATTGAATTTGATAGTATCGGTTATACACGCTTCAGTGCAGACGGTGGAGATAGTCTTGAAGAAAGTCGTGGCAACTCAAAAAGATCAAGGACCGATGAGGATGGAGACCTTCCAACCGACTCCACACCAGAATCTAATGCAAGCGAGGCTTCGAGACTTCGTCCCTATTGGTAGAGACAAAGCTAAAGCCAGGCTAAACGAAAAGGAAAAGAAGCGACATCAAGATCACGCCTTCTCTAATCCCGATGAATGGATCAAGAACTGTCAAATGAGGATCACCGTCAAATCAAAACCGATATACGAGAGAAGTCGAAACGCTACGCTTAACACGTTGTTGGCTAAAGGCCAATTATCTCCTGAAGAAGCTTTGAAGCTTAAGCTAATGCAATAATTATATGGGATGTGATCGTACTTTATTATTGTAATTTGAGTGTTTGCGTGTTTAAATTGTTGTGAGCCGCACTTTCAATTTGTGTACTTTCAATTAGTGTTGTTTGTGTAATTTCAAATTTGTGTGGTTTGTGTAATTTCAATATATTTTCAATAACAATTGTGTTGTCATTTCAAAATTTGATAACGTGCTCTCGCAAAATTTGATATATCATTATTTCAACAAAGATCGTATAACGTGCTCCTCGCTAAAGTAATTGAAGAGCCTATAGCTAGTGCTTCGGCAAATAGTAGACAAATTATCGTGGACCCTTTAACATATAACGTGATCCCGCCAAAATAATTGAAGAGCATCAGATAACATATAATGGCCCTTTAATGATGTGTTGTCAATTAAAGAGCATCAGTATAATGTTCTTACAAAAATAATTCAAGAGCTCGTAAAATATGTGGGCCAATTGACTCTTTTGATTCATGAAGAGCCAAGCTACTTGTGTATATATACATCAATACATGAATTATCAAACGTATTTTTAAATCTCAGCCTAAGGATTTTTCTTTCTATATTCATTCATAATCCCTTGCTCAAACTTTGTATCCACCACCATCCCTTAGAAAATGGCATCAAGTTCTAGTTTTGATATTTCTAATCCATTCAATGATGATGAATGAGAAGAAAGCACTGCAGAATGTTTTCATTCAGGCAGCAACTCTAACTTTACAATCTACCAACGATACTGTTAGAGCTACACGGAGGTATATTGATCGCAAACGCGAGAAAGGTCATGAAAGTGTGTTCGAGCAGTACTTTGCTGAAGAGCCAATCTATCCTCCAGAATATTTTTGAACAAGGTATCGCATGCGAAAACCTTTGTTCGAACGTATAATGAACAAGCTCGTTGCCATCGGTAAATTTTTCAAGAACAACCCGATGTCACCGGGTCGTCTAGGTATGTCTACGATTCAAAAATGCACTGCAGCTATGCGGGTGTTGACATATGGAACTTCACAGATATGCATGACGAATACTTACGAATGAGTGCACTACTCATTCGTAAATCACCATCAAATTTGTTGAAGGTGTAATATCCACCATTTCGCGGATTACTTGAAGCCCATCAAGAAGATATGGCAACTCTACTCGGACGGAGAACGACGCGGCTTTTCGGGCATGTTGGGCAAGATTGATTGCATGCATTGGGAATGGAAAAATTGTCCTACTTCATGGGCGGACAATATGCGGGAAGAAGTGGTACACCAACAATCATTCAGGCGAGCTTAGTCAGCAAGACCTCTGGATTTGGCATGCATTTTTGGAACGCCAGTTTGAAAAATGATATCAATGTTCTCGATCAATCTCCTGCTTTTGATGATATTTTGGAAGGTCGAGCACCAAAGGTTAATTATGTCGTAAATGGCCATGAAAAAAAATGGGATATTATCTCACCGATGGCATATATCCTCAATGAGCAACATTTGTCAAATCTATTCTCGCCCACAACTTGGAAGATCAATTGTTTGCTCAACATCAAGAGGTCGCCGAAAAGATGTTGAGCGAGCATTCATGCTTTACAAGCTCGTTTGCCTTTATTAAGCGCCATGTCTTATTTGGGATCGTGATATTATGGGAAAATAATGATGGCTTGTAGACATCATACACAATATGATAGTGAAAGATGAAAGAAGCACTTATCTAAACTATCATGATCCGACATAATTTATAGAAGATCGACTTGGATGAATAATAGCCAAGTGAAGATGGAGAAGAAAATAATGATTTCATATACTCTACGAATAGATTGCAAGTTCTATCGTGCTATATGAAAACTAGGAATCAACTTCGCAATAGAAGATCGCATCGCCTTCTTTACGACTTGATCGAGCATATGTGGCAAAAATTCGACGATCAGAATTGATTGCGTAATTTTCTTATATTTATTATGTAACGTTTATCAATTTCGTATTTAGATTATTGTAACTTAGGGACTTACTTTGTTTATTTTGTATTTTGCCAAGTTTTTTATTTTATATCAATTTATCGCTTTGTGTTTTCAATATTTTTCCAACAATAATAGTTTATGTAATTTATTTAAAGTACAACAATTATATTATGTATAATTAAGAATAATAAAATATAAATTTAAAATTAAGTGGTTGGATGGTCGGATGGTCATTGATAAACCATAAAAATGGATGTAGTGCGGTTGAATAAAAATTAAAGTAAAAGTAGGAGAGAGAAATTAATAAAATATTAAAGTGATTGGATGATTGGATTTTTAGGTGGTTGTTGATAAATATGGTCTTAGGTCTACTGTGAAGCAATCCTTTGATCCCATAAATACTAAACTTGGGTTTTGACCTTTTGGTACTGTTTACCTTGAGCGTGGTCGCCCATCTTTCTACAAAAGTTAATGCTGCCGTAAATAACTCGACTTTTATACGAATTAAAAATGTTTGACTTTTAAAATACCGTATCTCTATTTTTGTCTTTTTCGGAGAAGTTTTCTGATATGTACTATTAAACCGATATAAAGTTTACAGATAAATATATAAATTTTAATTTTATAATAATCTAATTTAATAAATTAATTATATGTCAATTAAACCTAATAAAATTAACTTTTATGATAATTTTAGTCTGTAAGTTATTTTTATTGTCGAAAAAGCACGGTCGATATCGAAAAACAATATATAGAAATCACAAGTTAGAGACGACCTCATATTTCATTTCCGTCCCAATCGTGTTTTCGATTTGAAAAATCACTTACTAGCTAAAATCGTCATAAAATTCAATTCATTAAGTTTGATTGGAGTATTATTGATTTATTAGGCTAAAATTATAACGAAGTTGATTTATTAACTAAAATTACATATTTTTCCAAATTTTATTGGCAAAAAAAGATGTGTAATTGCGGGAAAATATCATATTTTGTGATTGCAAAAATAAAAAAAGTCCATTTAATATCTTATTTGCGTTTAAAATAAGAGTTTTTCATAAACCAAGGACTTTGTAATATAGGAAAAACTTGTGAAAATTACAAATATTGTTCTTTATAGAAAATAGATTTAACATGTTTTGTACACCTAATTTTTAGTGTTTTTCATAAATATTTTAAACTAACAGTTTTTTTCCTTTAAATACCTGATTTTGAAAAACTTGATTTATGTCCTACTTTACAGAATCCATAATGCAGCAATAAGTCATGCCATGATTGCCATCAGATTCTTAAATATATTATATACAAATTCTGTTATCCACCTAAGCATCAAAATAATATTATATTAATGATTAGCTGGAAAAAAATTCTGAAATCTCTGTATCTCAAACACATGAACTCTACTTCCTTCTCCTTTCTTTCCTCAATTTTCGGCAATTAAACCCCTCATTCTCTTGGAATTCCAACCCTTCAATACGCCGACACAACCGCCGTCGATCTCTCCTCTCGGGTTGCCCTGACGCCACCTTAGTCGTCAACAAGCCACCCTCTGGGCCAACCACCCTCATCTCAGATTTTGGCGAATTCCGTCCTAGTTCGGACGGCTCACTGCCACAACGCCGGCCATTCGTCACAACACCAACCGAAACCTACACTCTCTCCCTCTAATATCTCATACTAGAAACCCCTTGCCTCTGGTCTCTCGAACCCCTACTCCCTTCGCTCTATTTTTGATTTTAGACTGACGGCCGACAGCAACAGCCGGCACCGCAGTCTCTTCTCTCGACCACAATTAGCAACGCCGACAACCCGAGACAATCGCCATTTCCAGCATCCTCCCCGACTCCGAAAGACCCGAAGCAACAATAGCAAGATAGTCGCCGCTATGTCGCCATCTCTTCTTTAATTCTAGACAACGGCCAGTAGCAAGGCCGTGGCCACCCTGACGCCGACAAAGCTGCCGCCCGAACTCTTTCTCCCTCTCGGCCAACCAGTCACCCAACAGCCAAAACGCAGCAATCGCAGCTCCTCCACCCAACTGCCGCCTAGCTTCGACTAAGCAAAGGATCCTGCGCTTGAGATAGATTTCATATATATTTTTTCCACCTACGCATCAAAACATCGATATTTTGATGCTTAACCGGAAAAAAAGGATAACTACACTTTGTGTTATTAGATTTTACGAGATTTTAAAAAATATCCTCAATTTTAATTTATACATTGAAATGTCTCAACTTCGACGAATTTTTGAAAAATATCTTCAATTTTAATTACTATATTAAATGTCCCAAATTTGATGATATTTTAAAAAATATCGCGATTCCAAAGTTTCTGACGATAGAATATTACGTCGACCACCGATTTCAGTATGAGTTATAAATTCGACTCAAAGATTATAAATTCAAATGATTCAGTATGCCAATTGTCTGAAACTCTGAAATTGAGATATTTTTCAAAATTTTATCAATATTTTAATGTATTAACTGAAGTTATGGATAATTTCAAAATTTCATCAATATTTTAATGTATTAACTGAAGTTATGGATAATTTTCAAAATTTTATTAAAATTAGAAACATAAACTATAATTATCCCAAAAAATCAAATTTAATCTACCTATAAGATGATTCATCATTTCGTCACAAAATTTTGTTAACTGAAATATAAATCAAACTTTTCTCAAAGTTTAGAATTTTTGAAGAGAACTTTAGTTGGAGATTTTTTTTTTGAAAATTACATGAAAATTGAGAACATAAAATATTATTGACACTAAAAATTATAAGGCGACAGAAAAGGTTGCAAACAAACTTAAAATTTGATAATAATGATAACCAAGATTCGGATATCTTCTGTTCCAAGTTCCTTCAAAGTAAAATCAAGGTCAGGGAAGGCACTAAAGGTAGAAATCAATGATGGAAAACTATGTTGCAGAAAACAACTAGGGGTTTAAGGCGATGAGAAAGGTGCTGAGCACTAAACCAAGGTCCGAGACTGTGTCATGCTTTGATACAAAAGTTCACCTTGGTTTCTGGTAGGACTATGAAAGAACCAAGCTACATTTGAACTATTGCTTGACTTAATAAAAGTTCGTTTAAATTTGATTAGTAAATTTTGTTAACTAAATGAACTAAGCTTGAACATGATAATATTCAACTGTTAGTTGATGAACAAATTCGTTAAGTAATTTAGTAATTAGATACAATTATTTTTTTCTATAATTAATAATACTTGTGTTAAATCTCTAATTACTTTAATTTATTATAAGAAATCAATAAATATATTTGTTATGTGGATAACATAATTAATATTTTAAACATATATATCTAAATTTAGAGAGTTGACTTCTTCGAAATATTTAATAAATAAAATTCAATGCTGAACTTGATACTAAACAAATCAAATTTCAACACGACAACATTTGGCTCAACTTGGTTGGATTAAACCCTTAGTTTCTAGAGGCATGTAAGAACTAAAATATGCTATTAAATCCAAATCAAAACTCCTTCAGAAAATTCTCTTTATGTCGAATTGGTACAAAATCATCTTTGTTAAACAAGCCGTACAAAATCTAATGATTCTATTTCACCATGTACCGATTCCCCATGCCATGAGAAGACGCATGTTTCGCTTCAACCTTAGTCAAAAGATATAACCTCTTCGGAGACATCCAATAATTCCTCTATTTCCACCTCTTTCGCTTCGTACTCTTCTTCCTCATCACTCGCTTCTCCATCACGCAGCTTCTGCCTCTCCAACTTATCTTCCTCGTGCAATCGCTTCCATTCACTAATCCACCGAGCCCACTCATCCTTCAACATCTTTCTCTTCTCACGGTCCTGCTCACTCAGCAACATAGACACATCTTGGTCCTCAGCCTCGTATTTCTTGCTGTATTTCTTCAAATTCTTAGCAATCTCTTCTTCCTTCTCGGCTGTCAAGAAAGACAGAGGCCTTGGGCGCCACAAAAACTGCAGTTTAAACCATTCAACATAGTGAATGAGAACATCCATCTAGGCGGCGCTGATGACGTTACTTGCTACTTATCTCAATTATCCATAGCTCCCACTTTCTCATTTTAAATTTTAGTCAAGTTTGGGAAGATAAACCTAGTCATCAAATTGATTAATTTAGATGATGGGAGAACCTACCTGAAAGAAATGATCCTTGAGGATACGGTAGAGAAGTTTGCCATTGAAGGACCACACATTGAACCCATTTTCCATCTCATGCACAGAGGTGACTGCTGTCACACAATACCTATCAAAAAAAAAACTCAATATAATGCAGCAAGTTGACAAACTAGGCATAAAACATCAACTCAATTACCACACATAATAAATATAACTAAAAGAAAAAAAGTAGATTAAATCTCACCACTGTCATGCAAAAGATTTATCACCACAAAAACTATTACCTTCCAGTAGGATCCCACTCAACGTCTGTAGCCATGAAATGCTCAGCTTGAGCCATGGTCTCAAGCTCATCCACATTATAAAACTCCAATTGTCCATTGAAACCTTTCAACCCAGCAAGAATAATAAAACGGCCACCTGGAGACCAGTAAAGAGCATTGGCCTGCTTGCCCTTGAGGGTAGTGAGCTTCGAAACCCGGCCAGTGTTAGTCCCACTACGCATCGAGTAGAAACTCACATCAGGCCTTGGATTATCACCATGAATAACTGCAAACCTTTGGCCTTTTGGCTCCCAAGCAAAGGCAATAATCTTATCATTTTTATTCTCGAGCTCTAGAACCTCAATAGGTATGTCCCTTTCCTTGATCCTGAAAAGCTCAAAGCCAGTATATGTGCTTTTCTTTGTTTTTGTGTAACGATCAACTTTAACAGCAAGATAATCCCCAGTACTTTGCCAGTATAATTTACAATCACTGACACTGAAGAGATTCTTTTGCCTCAACTCTTCTTTGCTTGGGATTTGCACAAGACTCACCTGAAATCAGAGATAAAAGTCAAGAAAATTGAATGAGAGAACTCCACAGGGCCAGAAATTAACAGTTTTAGATATTAGTTCACATGCTCACCCTTGCAGGTTGATTTCCTCCACCCAGCTCAGGCACAAAAAGTGCAAGAATGGAACTGTGGGTGACCAACTGAAGTCAACAACATTTTCTACCTTTATAGATTTCTTGTCAATAAGACCAAAGGTTTCAGTTTCATAAACAGACACAGCATTCTTTCCTATTCTGGCAAAGTACTTATCTTCTTGTCCACCACCCCACCTGGAAGTAAATTGTTTCAACATATCAGACAGCATCCAAACGAGACAAAGAGAAACCATTAGCTCTTTATAATTTTTAACTGATAGTATGTTGAGAAACAGGGAAGTTATGGTAACAAATATATACTCGTCTTTCAAATCACCTGAAAACAGGCCAAGACACGCCACTGACACCTCCAGTTCCACCAATAGCAAATTCATCGGCACTACCTTTGAAATCTCTCATCATTTTTCCACTTCTAACATCAAAAATGGTAATCACAACCCTCTGTCAAAAAATAATTTACTTTAATCAAATCTATTCCCCATCAAAGTTCACTCAAATTGGACCATCAAAGAGGTAATTCACGGATATAATGTCATAAAAAATATATTACATGGGTGTCACGGGGATTGCTAGGCTCCTGGCTGCTGTAAGTCACCAGAAATCTCTCACCGGGTGAAAAGTCTATTAGTTTTACCTGCAATTTACACCATCAAAACTAGAACCTGTGACAGAAACAATGTGGTAGTGCATATCAGATGGTATAACTACCTGGGAATGTTGATAACGCATCAACCGGTTGAAAGTAGTAGCACCACCCCAAACTGCAGCCCCCTGCCTGTGTACTGTGGCCAAGTAAGTCCCAAGTGGAGACCACTGAACAAAACTTTCTGTCCAATACTGCAGCAAGTGCGCATTCAAATTAATGTGAAGCAAACAATAAAAAAAATGTGTTATTGGAAAACAAGAATGCTCATGTGCACAAGAGCAGACGGATTAAAAAACTTAAGTTCACTCACAGATCTTTTGTAAACAAGCTCTGGTTTCGATTGCCTTGCATCATTCCACAAAACCTCGGTATCAGTGCCAGCTCGGATAACAAATTGGTCACGGGCTTTTTCATCCATAAGCCATTTTTGCAGATTCTCCTGTAAAAATGACAAGTCTCATGAAAAATGACAAGAATATGCCACAAAGAGTGTTGATAGTTTATCAGTTGGGAGTGTTGATTCCTCTTCCTCTGGGAACCATATGCTCCTCACTTCTTTCCTCTAATAAGTGTGAATTTGAGTGTGAGAACTAACCCCTGGAGTATACGGCTTGCTTTCTGGAGGTGCCCATTCCTCTGGGACCTTTAAAAACTTCTCAATATCATCAAACATATTAACAGAAAATATGTGAGATCTATCCAGCTTGTACCCATGGGTCTTGTCCTTCGCCAACTCAGCTTCCTACATACCAAACATGTATTCAGTTCCTGGATGAAAGTGATGATTTGATTATAATTCTGCGTAAACACTTAAAGTACCACAATTCTGCTCCATATATGAATTATCTTATGAGATTCTTAAAAGTTTATTAAGACGTAACTCTTCCATCCACATACTGAGCATAATGAACAAGAAAACAATGAGTAATATATCACCTGCTCCATATATTTGTATCGAAAAACAAATTTCGTATATTACATCAACGACCTCTTAAAACGGTATACATAACCAGTTCGGCACTACCAACAAAACAAAAACTGGGATTTTCAAAATACTTCAATAACAATGTGACAGAAATGGCAACACTTCCAGTTCTCCATTAATTTAAAGAACAAATGAAATTACATAAAAAAAAGTAATATATCACCTGAGGAGTGTTATACTCAATGAAGCAGTATCCTAGGGTTTTCTGAGTGTCGGGATCGACCGGCATCCAGAGACCATCCTCTTTGATAACACCAATTTGACTGTAGATTTTCCGAACCACTCCTTCCAACTTCTCGAACTTCTCTTTTGGCACCACCGGTAAATTGTCCACCACTATTATGTTCCCGAAACCCTCTTCAAATTCGAAATCTTCCTCCTTCTTCAAATCCTCATCATCACTTCAACAACATTTCCCCCGCGCCAACATCACTTGACAATAAATTCAAGTAAAAAAACCAATACTGTTCTATGAGTTCATACCTGATGATGCCGAAAGTTTCTCCGGCGGGCAGCCGAATGGAATCAAGATCGAGAGAGTCGAGGTCTACGTTGAGGCGGCCAGCAGTGGCCTGTATATCTTCCATCGACATCACGTCCGCCATGCTGATGGCTAAGAGCTTAGATAGGCGTATACACGCGTAGATTTATATGCTCTTCTGCAAGAAAGACAGCGGAAAAGATAACGCATATAAGATTTGCTTCAGCCTTGCGAAGGTAGAGATGCACAGAGACAGAGAGAGGTAGTGCTTAGGGTTTTGATTCCGAGAGTAGTGTTGCTATAAACTTTGGTTATTTGGGCCTTTTTTTTGAAGGGGCCCGTTAATAGCGAGAATTTCGTACGCCCGTTTAAATAGTGGGCTTTTATTCATGTCTCATAATAAATATTAGTAGGCCTACTTCGAAAATGAAGGACTTGTAGGGATTAGATAAAATAAAAAATAATTTTAAAATATCAATTTATGAATCATTTTCAGCCATTCGATAATGAAGATCCACAACAGATTCATCATTTTTCTGAATAAATTTGTGAATTAGGGTTTGAATCTTACGATGAGTGAATTTTATTTTTTTTAAGTTCATCACGTTTCATAGTGAATTTCACATGATTCAATAATTTGTAGTTTAGAGGTTAAGAGTTGTTTATAAATATACACCATGTATGTATGTTATTTAATTTAATTTTTTTTTCCTTATAACCTTTTAAACATTAGGTAAACTCCATAAACCCCGTTATAGTCTCGAATACATTTCGCATCAATACTAAACTAAACCACCTTTTCCAACATATATTAGACTTTTCTGAGAGCTTCCATTGTCACAACTCAACTCATTCTCAAGCATTCATCAACATCATCGGTTGATAATTCGTATATCAACATCTTATCACTTCAGTACATTTAACCAATGATGAAAGACATTGCCTACTTGTAACATCATGTTTTTGTTGAAAATATTTGTCATTAACAGTAACAATCTCTGCTATATAAAGGAATACAATTTTTTGCATGCAAAATCTACACCGGAAGATATGAATAGTATGTTGGTAATTCTTGACATCATCTAATGATACGCAACGGAATATACAGTCAAGAAACAGACTTAGATCTACAATTAAGCATGCGAGAGCCCTATGAATACGTTAGATAGAGAACTTACAATTTGTAATGTTTCCAATTAATCCTGCAAGGTTGTCTCCACAACTATGGTATCCACGTGTATGCAAATCCGATGCAGGAACAATTCCTCGGCATAAAATTCAAGCAGAGAAAGCCAATAAATCTCTGAATGAATTAACGGTAGTTCTCTAAGATTATCATTCTCTGTTTGACCTAAAGAATAATTATCACTATTTATATTAAATAGAGCAGCTCATTAAAGCCCTAGCTTATATGGACTTTTATTCTTTACTCTGCTTTAATTAATTAATGGTCCAACAATTAATTAACTAAAGCCCATATATCCTAATTTAGTCCATAATCTTTCAATCTCCCACTTGGACTAATATTAGATAACTTGTCGTGCACTATGCATGTACTCTTGAGCGGATTAACAATACACTTGATAGTGTGACCCAATAGGCCCCCATTACCGACGATGATCTAATCAAAGTCTGCACAAAACTCCTGGACTGCGTTGTGCAGCGAACTCGATATATGACGGATGAAAACAGTAAACAAACATTTACATGAAGTTTATGTAATATCCTTTCATTCATGACACACTCGATTCAGCCTAAGATTTTGCTATGTGCCTATCCCAATAGCTCAATCATTTTTCTCATCTTTATTATAAGACTCATATGATCATATTCAATTACTTTAATTGAATATATCTCTTGCTTTGGTCAATGAATTTATGGTCGAATAATATAGAGAAAGTAAGTGTTCACTCGAAATTCCAATCGAGGAATGAATCTCATTCTTGGCTCAACTACCATTTTCATTTGTCTCATTATGCACCCAATCCAAATCGTGTCTTGCCACTTGTAAGCGTTGCCTTGGTCAAAGTACATCACTCAACAAACAAAATGTGTAATGACTTTAAGTCTAAGGACTATTACATACTCCACACACTAAGAAATCATAGACATCAAACAAACGATTTAATAGTAGGGTATACCAATACTCTCCAAAGTATTCATGTGTCCATCACGGATATCAAATATCTCGTAGTTATGAGAACCACTACATTATCTAAGAATGTGATGCAGACCACATGCTAACATGTGACATATCATCAATATCTCATTCTTGATGATCATTGGTTAGGGTTATTTTAGAGAATTATGCTATATCATTGATGTCTTACAGAAAAATGACAGTGATAATTCAAGGGAACATATAAGAGAATAACGACAAACATCAAAATAATTATTCCATTAAATGCACAAAACTCATAGATAAAACATTATCTTTGATTGTGATCAAAATAAGTATGTTTCAACAAAGGAGTTTCTAAAATATAAAAACTATAGACTTTCACTGAATCAAAGTCAATTTCCCACATGTCTAACACCCAAGCTCTCAAAGTGTTTCTTATGTTTTTCTATACACAACGGCTTGGTAAAAGGATCGACTAAGTTATCGTCGGTGGGTACTCTTTCTAATTTTACATCGCCTGCTTCTATTATTTTCTCTAATCGATGATATCGCTCGAACATGCTTGTTTCGCATTTGTGGCTCTTGGTTCCTTTGCTTGCGTGACCGCACCAAAGATTGTCACGTAACAATGGTATCGGACCGCTTGCACTGGAACAACATCCAATTCTTTCACAAACTCCATGAGCAACCGCTTTTTAGCAGACTTCAGATGCAAAGAATATATTCGGCTTTGGTGGTGGAGTCGGCGATTGTAGTCTGTTTGGAACTGCTCCAACTCATTGCTCCACCATTGAGGATGAAAACATATCCAGATCGAGACTTATAGTCGCCATGGTCTGCTTGGAAGCTAGCATCGATGTAACCAACACCGATAGCTCACGGCGCCCACCATAGACTAAGAAGTATTCTTTAGTCCTTCTAAGGTACTTAAGAATAGTCTTAACAGTTTTCCAATGCTCCTCATCGGGATTTTGCTGAAATCTGCCCGTCATGCTAAGCGCATAGGCCACATCAGGCCTAGTGAATATCATGACATACATGATCGATCATATAGCTGAAGCATATGGGATCTTTTCATGCAAGCAATTTCCTTGTCATTAGAAGGACAATCATTCTTAGACAACTTAATGCCATGTCCCATAGGAAGAAATCCATTCTTAGAATTTTCCATTGAGAAACGCCGTAGCAATTTGTCTATGTAAGTGGATTGTGATAGCCCCAACAATCTATTAGGTCTATCCTGATAGATTTTGATCCCAATGATGTAGGAGGCCTCACCGAGATCCTTCATCATAAAGGATTTAGACAGCCAGTCTTTCACGGATTGCATCATGGATCGGTCTCTCCCCATAATCAGAATGTCATCGACATATATGACCAGGTAGACAACGTTTCAATTCTCGCGCTTACTATAAACGCATGGGTCTTCTTTGCTTCTAACAAAGTCAAACAATTTGATAGCTCTGTCAAAACAAATATTCCAACTCCTCGATGCTTGCTTAAGTCCATAAAAAATGGACTTCTTTAGCCTACATACTGCATTCGGCCTTTCTTTTGATACAAAACCTTCAGGTTGTGTCATGTAGACATCACCTTCTAGTTCTCCATTGAGAAACGCGGTTTTGACATCCATTTGCCAAATATCAAAATTATAGTATGCAGCTATAGCAAGTAAGATCCTAATGGGCTTGATTTTTGCAACTGGTGAAAAGGTCTCGTCATAGTCAATGCCTTCACATTGACTATAACCCTTTGCCACCAACCTAGCCTTGTAGGTTTGTATCTTACCATCTACATCTCTCTTCCTTTTGAAGATCCATTTGCAGCCTATGGGGTAAGCCACATTTGGTAAGTCAACTAGTTCCCAGACTAGATTGAAGTACATCGAGTCCATTTCAGATATTAATGCTTCGAACCACATCTTTGAATCGGTGACAGACACCGCTTCAGTATAGGTCTTAGGTTCATCATCATCCGACTCGACTTCATCATCTTGGTTCTCAACCATCAGATTCAGTCTTTCGGGTGCACGACAAGTTCTCTGTGGCCTATTGAGTTGGGTTGTTTGCGCAGGTTCATGCTGTTCATTTTGAACGTGAGTAGGCTCCTCTGTGTTAACTTCATCAACATTTTAGAGATTCTCAAGAATTTCCTCATGAATTTCTTGAGGTAGAGGTGGCACAACTGTTGTGTCATCTTGTATTTGATGAATCTCATTATCTTGAGGTGGCCCTCTAAGAGTCATTTCCCCTCCCAATAAATCGTCAAATACTCCCACTGAATTCTTGTTCACACTATTGAACAATCTTTCATCCTCTATGTTGTGTTGTGGTTCTTGAATTTCTTTAAGATCTACCTCTTTGTGACCCTGTTCCTTGGAAACATAGGAGTCTTCAAGAAACGTCACATTCCTAGAAATGATCACCTTGTGATCTCCAGGTGAGTAGAATTCATATCATCTAGTTTCCTTAGGATATCCCACAAGATAACATTTCTCACTTTTGGATTCCAACTTACCAGTCAGCATTTTCTTAACAAAAGCATGACAACCCCAGGTCCGCAAATAGTTAAGATTTGCTCTTTTCCCATACCATATCTCATATGGTGTTTTCTCGACTGATTTAGAAGGAACCCTATTTAGAATATGAGCAGCAGTAAGTAAGGCATGACCCCAAAGGAATAAAGGGAGACTAGCGAAACTCATCACGGATCAAACCATGTCTAATAATGTTCGATTTATTCTCTCGGATACACCATTCAGTTGTGGCGTTTCCGGAGGTGTCCAGTCTGACCAGATTCCATGTGATTTCAAGTAATCAAGAAATTCTCGGCTTAAGTATTCCCCTCCTCGATCTGATCGAAGATTCTTGATACTTTTACCAAGTTGTTTCTCGACTTCTAACTTAAACTCCTTAAATTTATCAAGAGCCTCAGATTTGTGTTTCATCAGATACATGTACCCAAACCTTGAAAAATCATCAGTAAAAGTTATGAAATACGAATATCCACCTTTTGTTTGAGTTGGAAACGGTTCACACACATCTGAGTGGATTAACTCTAGCAATTCTTTGGCACGTAACCCTTTCCCAGAAAATGGTTTCTTTGTCATTTTCCCTTTGAGACATGATTCACAAGCACCATATGATTCAAAATCAAAAGGTATGAGATAATCTAATTTTCTCAATCTTACTATCATTTACTCATTGATATGACCAAGCCTACAATGCCAAAGATAAGTAGCATTATTCGTATTACTTAGCTTAGGTCGTTTGTGTTGCACATTGAGAATATTTCGTTCACATTCAAGCATATATAAACCATTCGAAAGAAAGACATTTTCATAAAATATTCCATTAAGAGAAAACGAGCAACGACTGTTTCCAAAATGGAAGGAAAACCCTTCAATGTCTAACATAGGAATGGAAATAATATTATTTGAAATAGCAGGAACAAAATAACGCTTATGTAAATCTAATCTATATCCCGAAGGAATATCTAATCTATAAGTCCCCACGCTGCTCAAAGAAGAACTCTTGCTCCATTTCCCACGCCAGAGATCGACCTTCCCATGATTCACTTTTCTCATCATCACTTAGCCCACATTATTACAAATGTGTGAGCCACAATCGGTATCTAATACCCAAGAATGTGAATTATTTATGACATATTTATCTCAACGACAAACATACCGAGCTACCACCCATCGCACCTTGTGGCTTGAATTTTAAGCGCCTCTTCCAACCGCCCTTCTCATGACATAATAGGCACTCATCATTTGCTAATGTTGGCTTCTTCTTCTGAGCCCCTCAACTCTTCTAAGGCTTCAAGGCATCTGATGCCTTATTCTTGTTTTTCTTTTGCTTTTTCTTCCCTTTGGAAGATTGAGCAGAAGAACTCACCATGAATACAGACTTGCCATTCGAAGTAGAGGACTCATAAGTCTTTAACATATTATGAAGATCAGTCAGTCCCACCTTTGTGTTGTTCATATTGAAATTCGCAAATGAACCAGGTAGAGATTGCAAACCAGGTTGGTTGAGACATCGGTGGCGTAGTCGCTCCAATCGACGCCGCCTCAATCAATCCAATATCTTCAGAACATGTTCAGAGACCTTGCTCCTATCATGAAATGTGCACTTGAAGAGATCTCGGAGTATCTCATACTCCAATGTTTGTGCCTGTAAAGCAAAAAAACTCTTCAAGTGCCGAATCATCTCATATGGTAGCATGCATTCATGTTGCCTCTGTAGTTCCAAACTCATAGAGGTCAACATGATGCCCTGAGCCGACATAGCATCCTTAACGTGCTTCTTATGAGCAACTCTGTCAAACGAGGCATACTCAGGAGAACGCTCATCGGGGATGGTACTAATTGGTTTGTCCAAGACATACTAAATCTTATTCGTCCTTAGCACCAAGCGCAGGCAACGTAACCAATCCGAATAGTTTGACCCAGTCAACAAATTTGTTTCCACCAAACACTTATATAATATAGTCGACATCGTAACTAAACAAAAAATTAAAAGAAATTAGAACAAAAATTAGAACAAAGTAAACACAGATCACAATCGTATCACTAATCAAACAAGGGTTTATTGTATTGATTAGCTCCCACTAATTTTAACATATATTGCACCCCCAAATGCAAAATACGGATTTATAATAAATATAAATCTTAGTGGTCCAAGATCCAAGTCAATATTATTGCAGCTTCTGCGAGGGCTTATGACTATAATAATATCACTCAGTAGGCCTCCAAGCCAATTGCAGTGACAGTTTTGCATCGATTTAAGTTTGCATTATTGCAGCATCTGCGAGGGCTGATGACCACAATAATGACACTTAGTCAGTTTTGAATCCGAATGCAACAACATTCCTCAATTCTTGGTTTATTAATCCAATTAATATGTGTCCACTAATTATCTTGATCACGAAGGCGATACAAAATAATTAAGCAAGTCAACCCCATCACACGATGCTTACCATGCATCTATGAGTGAGCCTTGACCTTGTCGATTTGGGAGTAAACACGAGGGTGTAAAACTCTTGGACGAAAAGTTTAGTGGCCTCAAACAATTATGATGGACGACACGTTTTGTTTCAAAAACAAGACTTGTATTTAGTGGGGTTAAAACATGTGACACTAATTGTTTATTTTAATATCCAATATTAAATCCAAAACAATTATTGGGTGCCGCCTACCCAGGCATAAAATACGGACCACACATATTGGGCACCGTCTACCCAAACATAGTAACACGGACTACAAGTATTGAATGCCGCCTACCCAAACATAAAAGCGGTCTCTAACTACTATAGTTAAAATATAAGCATAAAATAAAATAGCATGATTATCACAAAACAATAGCAATAGGCTCAATGAATAAATTCATTAATCTAATTAATAATTTAATCCTCTAATTAAAAGTGGATGTAGGCATTTATATTAATTCTAAATTAATATAAATATTCATTTAGTATTATTATTTCTAAAATAATAATCAAATAAGATTTATTAATCTAATTAATAAATCAATTCTTTAATTTATGAACATTAGTAAATTATATTAATTCTAAATTAATACAAAATCAAAGTTTATACTATTATTTCAAAATAATAATAAAGTTAAAATTTATTAATCTAATTAATAAATTAATGTCCAAAATAGTGATTAGATTTATTAATTCTAAATTAATAAAATTATTCCATGTATATTAGTAGATTATATTAATTCTAAATTAATATAAAATCAAACTTTATACTATTATTTCAAAATAATAATAAAATTAAAATTTATTAATCTAATTAATAAATTAATTTTAAAAATTATGATTAATTTATTAATTCTAAATTAATAAAATTAATCCATGTACATAAAATTATATTAATTCTAAATTAATGTAAAATCAAAATTAATGTTATTATTTCGAAAATAATAATATTAAAATAAAACTTATTAATCGAATTAATAAATTAATTTGTGTAATTGGAAATTAAATTTTATTAATTCAAAATTAATAAAAAACGTTTTTAAATCATCAGAATGTAAGTGGGTACGCCACATGAAAGGACCCAAAACGACCCCTGCCGCGGCCCAAGACACACGGCGGCCCAAAGCGGCAGAAGCCCACGGCCCAGCAGACATCGCCCGCCAAGTAGTAGTATGCCCGGCCAGGTAGCGTAAAGCCAATGACAGCGCCTGACAAGCATCAAGATGCGCGAAGCCCGCCGCGATGGACGCAAACCGGCTATGGTTCAGCGCTTGCGATAGCCGCCGCCACCCTGTTCCGCCGCCGAGAATCCACCCGTCCCACACGTCAGTATTCTCTTCTCTCCTCCGCCCGTCGCGACGGTGAGAAAAGTGTCTTTAATAAAGATAGCCGCGGCGGCGACGAGCGCCTCGCGCCGCGTCGACCGCCATCGCCCGTAATGCTCGGGGAGGTCGCAGCAAAGGCTCGACGGCGAATAAGCACGAGCGCCTCGCCGCATCGTCGACCGCCGTCGGTGGCGTGACCTCTGGGTGAAGAAAAGGTCCGGCGGCTGCATGGCGGTGAATAGGCGGTGGCCGGCGAAATTAATTTCCAAATACAGATTTTAATTTTTGATTTTCCTTTTCTTTTCTTTTTAAAAAAAAACAGAAATAAATAAATAAAAAATCAAACGAAACAAAAGGAAATCGAAAAGAATTCGAAATTCAAAATTTCGAGAAATCCACAATTAATTAGAACATGAATTAATTATAAATCGAGCCCTGGGCTTTGATACCATTGTTGGTAATTCTTGACATCATCTAATGATACGCAGCGGAATATACAGTCAAGAAACAGATCTACAATTAAGCATGCGAAAAGCCCTATGAATACGTTAGATAGAGAACTTACAATTTGCAATGCTTCCAATGAATCCTGCAAGGTTTTCTCCACAACTATGGTATCCACGTGTATGCAAATCCGATGCAGGAACAATTCCTCGGCACAAAATTCAAGCAGAGAAAACCAAGAAATCTCTTAATGAATTAACGGTAGTTCTCTAAGATTATCATTCTCTGTTTGACCTAAAGAATAATTATATCTATTTATATTAAATAGAGCAGCCCATTAAAGCCCTAGCTTATATATGCTTTTATTCTTTAGTCTGCTTTAGTTAATTAATGGTCCAACAATTAATTAACTAAAGCCCATATATCCTAATTTAGTCCATAATCTTTCAGAGTATAGGTCGACCTTATAGTTATTCGTCAAATTCTCCTCCCAATCTTGCGTTCTCTATTACAATATATATATCGATTCTTGGTCTAAGTGAGATATCCTACAGCTTAGATTAGTATTACTTAAGATCACATCCTAAATGATTTAGATCAATTTGAGGATTCTACTCGATAATTCATTCTTCTTATTCACAAATTCAATGAAATTGCAAGAACCAAAACTTGAATCAATATCTCAATGGATTTTATTTAGAAATTTAAAGAGTACAAATTGAAAAACGATTGGGACGAAATTATAGTCGAGAGGAAGCAAAGAGTAGGGCGAATGATTTTAGCTTAACTTTTATATCGATCCAACAAGAATATAGGAAATGCATATGAAATTATAGCAGGAATTCATGTGAGCATGGCAATTATACTTGGACAGGTAGCACACTGATAGGATACGGCCCAACTACTAGGCCCAAGCATCAGGCCCAATATAAATGGGCCCCGACATTAAGCTCGGCCTAGGCAAGTTCGGCCCAAGAAGACTCTTAAACCAACTACAATTCAAATCACAAGTGGAGAGACAGAAGATTCGGATATATCTAAAAGAATCCTTATGAGAGAAGACTTTGTATTAGAGTCGAACTCAATATTATGGTGTATAAATAGAGGCTAGATTAGACGAAAGAAGATCATCTACACTCTTTGTAATCGCTTCTTACACACTCAGTACACATATACTCTCTTACTCCGTGGACGTAAATCTTTTCAACAGATCGAACCACTTTAAATCGTCATGTTCTTTACTGCGTTCATTACCTAACGAATTTAAGATCGATCACTGGCGCCGTCTGTGGGAACCGAAATTTTGTGTTTTCGATCTTTTCTGCAACAATCGTAACAACGATGAATACAAGAAGCATTACATCCAGAGCCGCTACCGGCAACAACAACAACAACGGCGGCAGGATGTGCCAAGCTCGGCTTGGGAAAAGCCCGGTTAGAGATACGACCCCCGAAGGGCACGTTCAAAGTCTCGATGAGCGAGGCAACCCCATCCTGCGTGAAGAAGAAGAGTATCGGAGCGAAGGAGGTCGCAATAAAGAATCGAGAGGAACCCCAAAGACCGCAATTGAACCTTGACGAGGCGGTTAAAGGGTTCCTCGAAAAGAATAAGGAGAGCTTATCCATTACCTCGGTGAGAACAAGGTCGGCACCATCACGAAGAAAAGGACACCGAAGCCTCATCAAAGCACGAGGCGGTAATGAGGTGAGTCCCCACCTCGGATGATAGGCGCTCGCGCTGCGGATAATACCTCTACACGAGTTGGGTTCTAAACCGACCGTGGAAGGGATGAGCAGCGTGGGGCAGGACGTCGTGATCAACGCAAGGTCGATCACCATCACTATAACGAGTTCGGCCGACGAACTCAGCATCGCTCTCCGGGGTATGGGTTCGATGGATACGGGAAGATCATTACCCCTTTCTCAAACGAAATACTCAACACTCCCATCTCGGACAAGTACAGGGTGTCGGGCATCGCCCCCTATGACGGACTGAGGGATCCCCAAAACTTCCTTTCACAATTTCAATGCAACATGATTAACGGCCCAACACCATCCACATGTGTAAGTTGCCCTGAGTTACTGATCGACAACGCCCGCCGGTGGTTCGACAGTTTACCTCCCGAGTATTAGATCTATCACGACCTAATGGAAGCCTTCCATCGAAGGTTCTTCCAAAAGGCCGAGTCCAAAACTACATCGGCTCATCTCCTCACCGTGAGGCAAGGCCGAGGCGAGTCCATCAGCAACTTCATGACCAGGTTCAACAAAGAATGCCTAAAGGTCGAGGACGTTAATGACCTCCTCATTATCTCGGCTTTCCAAAATGGCATCTTGCCGGGGGCCTAGTATAAGGAGATCGTCAAGTACGAGCCCCATACTGCGTCAGAGCTATGGTGCATAGCAGATCAGTTCGCCAAAGCGGACGAAGCGGATAGGAGAAAGCACGAAGCAGAAAAGATAGAGTCCTCTGACAAGAAGAGGAAATAGGATGGTCATGGAGACCGAGGCCAAGGTCGACGAAGTGCCTTGGAAAGAATACAACGTGGCCCAATCGAGTATAGGCTCGGGCCACGACATAACCTGGAGCGACCTCAGTATACACCCCTGACGAAGTCGAGGACGGAGATCTACGAGCTCCATATGAACATGTTCGAGAAACCTCGGCCCATGTTAGGGGGATCGAAACGCAGACCCAAAGACAAGTATTGCTCCTTCCATGAGGACCATGGACACGACACGGAGGAATGCAGGGATCTCATGGTGGACATTGAGAAATTGGAACAGGATGGGGTCCTTAAGAAGTACCAAGGTCATGGCCGACGAGCTGGTCAGTACGAGGCCCCCCACCGAGGTCAGAAAAAGTGGAAGCAAGAGAAGAAAATGGGAAGTTGTGGCCCTCACAAGAAAGCAAGGCGTGACACTGATGAAGAGGGGGATGACGAGCCCCAATATGATGGAGTCATATCCACCATCACGGGGCTCCCTCACGGCACTACGAAGTCCTCCCTAAAAGCCGAGGCCCGAGGTCCCCGAACCAGCGAACCTGTAAACAAGAGGTTCAAAAGGGACGAGGCGATCACCTTTTCTGATGACGATCCCGTACCAGCCATAGTACCCCACCAGGACGCGATGATAATTCAAGCAGTGGTCGCTAACAGGCTAGTTCGGCGCGTGTACGTCGATAGTGGCGCGTCGGTGAGCATTCTCTTCAAGGAATGCTTCGACAAATTGGGCATTGAGGAGGCATGCCTCACCCAAGACCGCTACCCTTCAAGCTTCGTGCGAAGAAGAGACGCGCCGAGAGGATCATCGACTACCTATCACGCTGGGGGAGGCGCCGCGTGAGCTCCACCAAGGTGGTATAGTTTTTCGTGGTAAACGCCCCCTCACCGTATAACGTTATACTGGGACGAGATTGGTTAAACGTAGTAAGGGCGGTATGCTCAACGTACTATTTAACAATGAAGATCCCCACAAGAGGAGGGTTGCGTGATCCGGCGGAGATCGTAAACAAGCGAGGAATGCATCAGTCGCTTAAGAGGCGGGGACTTGCCCAAAGACCCGCGCATAGAATTAAGGAAACCCATGAGTTGGAATCGAAGGGTCGTTGCCTCCCGACGACTCGGTAGAGAGATCATGCTATATGAAGACGATCCACTCAAGGTCGCAAAGTAGGTTCCACCAAGCACCTCAACTCGAAAATGATCATCCAACTCCCGAGGAATTCGAGACGTGTTCGCTGGTCACCCTCGACATGATCGGGTCTCACCGAGTATTATTATCCACCGCTCAACATTGATCCAAGTATCAAACCGCCTGTAAAAGCAATGGATCTTTCGCGCGTAATCGGAATCAAGTCATACATGACGAAGTGAACCAACTCCTGAAAGCACGCATATTGTTCGAAGTCAAGTATCCAACCTGGATAGCCAACCCGGTGATGTTCAAGAAAGGTGGAGGGGGATGTCGAATGTGTATCGACTACACCGATCTCAATAAACATTGCCCGAATGACTGCTACCCCCTTCCCAATATTGATAAAAAGGTTGACGCTTTGGTCGGATACGAAGTCTTCAGCTTCTTGGATCTATACAAGGGGTATCACCAAGTCCTGATGAGTGATGAGGACGCATCCAAAACAGCCTTCATCACGGACTTCGGCGTCTTTGCATATAAGAAGATGCCATTCAGACTCAAGAATGCCGGAGCCACCTATCAAAGAATGGTGGACAAGATATTTCAGCCCTACATCGGTCAAAATGTGGAGGTGTATGTAGATGACATCGTCGTCAAGAGCAAGGAGAAAACCACTTGTGTTGCCGACCCCTGGATTGTCCTCGGCCTACTTCGCAAAGTGAACCTAAAGCTAAACCCTCAAAAGTGTACATTTGCAGTTCGGTCTGGGAAATTTCTGGGGTGCTGGGTTTCACAAGAAGGGTTAAAAGCCAACCCGTCCCTTTGGAGATGAAGATGCCGAAGACAATCCACGACGTGCATAAGTTGACGGGTTGCATAGTCACACTGCACTTCCTTTCAAAAGTCATGGAGAAGCGGCCCACTTTTCAAGATCCTCAAAAAGGCTCCGGAGTTCTCTTGGGATGACAAACACAAGTCAGCTTTTGAAGATCTCAAAAACCACCTCGCCAAACTTCCCACCTTATCCTTCCCAAAAGAAGGAGAGGTCCTTTCCCTATACCTCGCGACTTCGGACGAAACCATAAGTGCGCTTTTGGTACGAGAGACTGACGTCACCCCGTGTATTTCATCACCGAGCACTTAAAGGGCCGAAACTAAATACCAACCTTTGGAAGCTCGCTGGGCGTTAGTAATGCCGCAGGAGACTACGTCCCTACTTCCATGCACATCGCATACAAGTTCTCACCGATCATCCACTTCGCAAGTGTTAACAGCCGAAGCTTCGAGGAGAATCGCAAGTGGGCAATTGAGTTGGGCGAACACGGTATACCTTTTTACCACATCAAGCCATCAAGCGGTCGCATTAGCAGATTTCCTTGTAGAGGCTAACTTCACAGAGAAGCTGAAATCCATCGAGCCTACCTCAGACGATGCCGAAGCCAAACTCACCATGGAAGCACCTAAGAACTGCTGGCAAATCTATGTGGATGGAGCTTCGGGAAAACGGGTAGCATGGCGGTATCTTGCTTCTAGGACCGATGGTCAAGAGATCACCTATGCACTGGTTCACATTCAAAAATACGAATAACGGTGGAATACGAAGCCTTAATTGTAGGACTTCACACGGCTCAAAATCTTCGACACGAGCCGCAAGTTCACAAAGATTCTCAGTCATAGTAAGCCACATGTTGGGAAAGTACGAGGCAAAAGGCAACAAGATGAAGAAATACCTGAAAAGCCAAAAGCTCGCACAGCTTTTCTCACACTTCCAGTTGGTTCGTATCCCAAGGGAACAAAATAGCCGAGCTGACACCTTAAGCAAACTGGCCTCATCATCAACATGCTCGCCAGTAGAGGAAGTCCAAAACAGAAGCATAGACGATGCCGAGGTCGAAGTCAACATAGTCTCTGACGAGGAACCTAATTGGATGACTCCCATTCGAGAATATTTGGAGAAGGGCGAATTACCCCATGACAGACTCGAGGCTAAGAAAATCTTGAGCAAATCTTTGCGATATATACTTGAGCAGAGAATTCTCTACAAAAAATCATTTCTCCAGCCTCTCCTAAGGTGTTTGGGTCCAAACCGAGCTGATTATGTCCTACGAGAAGTTCATGAGGGATCATGTGGAAGCCACATTGGACCCCGTGCGTTATCAAAGAAAGTCATGCGATGGGGATACTACTGGTCAACAATGTTTCAAGACTCAATTGACCTCGTAAAGAAGTGTCCAAAGTGCCAAATTCATGGAAATGTGCCGAGGCTACCTCAAACCGACATCGTCGGCATGCAAAGCCCTTGGCCATTCATGCAATGGGGGATTGATATTGTAGGCCCCCTCTGCAAAGCTCCGGGGTAGTTTTAATTCCTGATTGTCGCGATCGACTACTTCACAAAGTGGGTGGAAGCCGAACCCTTGGTGAAAATCACAAGCAGAAACGTTCTCAACTTCGTCTGGAAGAATATCGTATGCCGCTTTGGCATCCCTCATATCCTCGTTTCGGATAATGGGACACAGTTCATAGATAAAATCTTTAAAGAATGGTGTCAAGAGCTTCAGATTCAACAAAAGTTCACCTCGGTGGCCCATCCTCAAGCAAATGGTCAAACCGAAGTCACCAACAGGACAATTGTGAAGGGACTCAAAACACGCATCGACAGAGTGAAGGGCAATTGGGTGGAGAATTTGCCACAAGTCTTATAGCCGTACCGGACAACACCTCGGACATCGAACGGAGAAACACCCTATAGTTTGGTGTATGGAACCGAAGCAGTAATCCCAGCAGAGATCGGTATGCCGAGCCCCCGCACCATCCACTTTTTAGCTGAAGTAAATGGGGAGAATCTACGAACTAACCTAGATCTGCTTGAAGAAAAGAGACCTCGCCTATATTAGAAGCTCGGCATAAGCAACAAGTAGCTCGGTATTACAACCAACATGTCAAATTCGGCGCAGCCCAAGTAGGTGACCTCGTACTCAAATAATGAAGTCAAGAAGTCTAAAGCTCGGCAAGCTAGAAGCCACATGGGAAGGGCCTTGCAGTGAGCGATACCCAATACGTGGCACATCGCTCATCTTAAGTATTTTGCATAAGTGTCAAAGGAAAATTTTGTTCATTTAGGTCTGTTCAGTCGCGTCTTTGAGTTTTTTTCTGTTGTTACGTCGTGTTTTATTAATAAAATATTTGTCTTTATTTACTTCATATGCTTGCATATTTTATTTGTCACTTATGCATTATACAATACCCTCTAAGGAGGATGACAATACCCTCTAAGGAGGACGACAATACCCTCTAAGGAGGATGACAATACCCTCTAAGGAGGATGAACAATACCCTCTAAGGAGGATGACAATACCCTCTAAGGAGGATGAACAATACCCTCTAAGAGGATGATATCTAAACGCGCGTAAGGGGACCACCCCTATCGACACTTCTCGACTAATAAGGAACCTTTACCTTCGTTTAATACGAGGATGAACTACCTTCATTTATTTCGATGATGAATTACCTTCGTTTAATACGAGGACGAACTACCTTCGTTTATTTCGAGGATGAACTACCTTCGTTTAATACGAGGATGAACTACCTTCGTTTATTTTGAGGATGAACTACCTTCATTTAATACGAGGACGAACTACCTTCGTTGACTACGAGGACGGCCTACCTTCGTTTGATTACGAGGACGAAGTGTATACAGCGTTTTATAAAGAGGAAAAATCAACACAAGGCAAAGAAATATTTGTTCTTATTTCCAAAATACACAACGCATACATGACATCACGAGGACGATAAAGGACCAGGAGGCGGGGAAAAGTTAAGCCAATCCCTAGCAAAGTCAGGGTTCAGCAGCTCATCTATTCTAACCCTACCCCTACCTCTACCTCGTCCTCGATCGACGCCAGGAGCTCGGCCAGCTCGACCTCTATGTCTCGCCACACGACCCCGACTGCTCGATGGACGACGTCTCTCTTGCATATAAAACTCCCGAGAATGACTATCAACATTCCACGTCGTCGGGAGAGAAGAAGCCTTGGCAGGAGGAGGAGCTTCGGCAGAAGAAGAAGCCTCGGCAGTCGAACGAAGCACCCGCTCGAGTTGAGGATGACGAACTCTGACGGTCTTGTCAGTCACCTATTTTCTTCGGTCGGCATACCGCTCCCGAAATTGCTGTGAGTCCCGACTGCACTCATGCCCGTAGCTCAACAACGGGTCAGTGAGCTCTAAAACTTTAGCTCGCCTCGAGATAGTCATTCCACCATCTCGGCGGATAACCGCCAGATTCGTGTGCTCCTCGGCGATCGATTCGCTTTATCCTCCGCGATCTCGAGCCTCCAACTCCAAAATCGAGCTGAAGCTCGTCAAACTTCTCTTGAGAAGCCTTGAATTTGACATCGGCCTCCTCCTGCACATGGCCAAATTTGCCCTCCAAGTGAATGACCTCGACCTCTTTAGCTTCGAGAACTCGAGTCAAAATTTTGATTTGGTCCAACAAAGGAGATACATCGACAAGTTCAGGACCAGACTAGAGACAAAAACAACAAACAAGAATTTTTCCATAAAATTGGGGAATTTTATTAAAGCCTTTAAGGCAGGAGATTGTCAGGAGTACATATACAAAAAAAAATAAAAATTAAAAGGGGATCAACTGACCCCTTCGCCAGCTTCTCCCTCAGGCTCAGCAGCCTCGGCCACCTTCCAAGCTCCAGCGGCCTCGGCCTCCTCCTGAATCTCGCCAGCTCCAGCCTGCGCCTCCTCCGCCTCCTCCACAGCCTCGGTAGTCACCGCCGCCCTCGGCTCCTTAGCCAGATCAGCCATTATAGCTTCGATCAAGGCATCCCGGTCCACCGAGCACGCACGAACTGACTCCACAGTCAGCAAGGTCGGAGAGGATGCCAGGCTCTCCTGCACGGGAAAGCTCTTCAAGCCGCTAGCAAGGACCTCGGCATAAGCCCGCAGCAGGGACTCATTCTCCATCACCTTATACCCATACTTGGATTTATCCAACTGCGGGTAGTCCTCGGCAACTTCATCGAGGGTGGCCGCTGCCACGTGAGTGTTCAGGACCTCGGCTAAATCACCGGCCAGCCCGGAGAACCTCCTCGACAAGAACAACCTCTCCGCAAAGGCGCGAAGAAGCTCTCCTTGCGGGGCCGCCACCTCGGCCTCCCGACATCGGGCTGCCTCAACCTCGACCTTCAACAGGCCGACTTCAGCCTCTGCCCTCGCCGTCGCCGCCTCGGCCCTCGTCGTCGCCGCCTCGGCCGTCTTCTCCGCCTTCGCCACCTCAGCAGCCGCCACAGCCGCAGTCTCCCTCTTGGCCCCGTGCCGAGATTTCGCTTCGGCCTCGGACACCTCTAGGACGAGGAGGGTCTTCTCCTCCTCCAACTCCCTGGAATACCGATCCACCTGGTCGAACCGGGCGACGACGTTATCCAGATATTTGGCGAGCTCGGTCTTCAAGTTCTCGGTTCCCTGAAAAGAAGTCACCCACGTCAGCAAACTACATCGATACATAGCTTGGTGGCGTACAAACAGATACATTACCTCGGGGAAGGACTGACGTGCGACCTGGGTACCGACGATCTCGCAGTCATCATCGCCGGCAGGAGGAGAAACCACGCGCCTTTCCTTGATGGGACGTGGCATAGCTGGGGGCGAAGGCGACCTCGCTGGGACTTCGGCCCTCTTAGAAGAGGCCTCGGCCACGTCCTTCAGTGCCAAAGTGGAAGGCTCGGGACCAGAGCTCGACCTTTTCCTTTTCTTCCCTTTAATGAAGTCCACTGCGAAGTTGAAATAAACGCAAAGTTAGAACGTAAACAAAAAAAAAATAACAATCAAGAGCTGAAGTGAATAAGGGGGCCTCACCCTTCATCGGTTCTACCGCGGTATCAGGATCATAAGGGCTCAGCCCCGCGGCGACGAGCTCGGCCTCAGTAAAAACTTCATCGACTTGGCCAGCCCTTTGCAATAGCTCCTCGAGGTCACCAAAGCTGTCATCGACGACCACATCCGCCAACTTTTCGGTGTTCCAAACGAACTCGAGGAACTCCATGTACCGGCAAAAGAAGAACTTCTTCTGCCAGTTCGAGATCTTTGACTTCGTTTTCACTTTGAAGCCACGACGGGGTGATAAATAATACCACCCCAAGCAGACTTAAATTGGAAAAACCTAAGGATCAGCCCTAGGGTGAAAGAATAATTATACCGATAGGCATAGGCGCCAAGGCCCATCAACTGCCGAAAAGAGTTTGGCGTTATTTGGGCTAAAGGAATGTCGAACATCGTTGTAGTTCGGCATATACGTATGGAATGGAAGACGAAGACCGACTTAAGGATGTCCTCGTGAATCGCGACAAACCCTTCGGGACGCCGCCCTGCTCTCCGGTCGGGGAGCAACCAACTCAAAGGATTTCGGATAAAAATTTAGAAGCAAGCTCTAATATTGCGTGGGCTTCTAGAATCGAATGAAAAGAAGAAACCTACCAAAATCCCTCAAAGGCGTGAAACTTATTCTACGCACAAAAGATGGAGGAATCGCGGTGAAAACTTCTAAATGCACCGAGAATCCGACACCGACACAACACGGTCTTCATGGCCGTGAGAATCCTCAGAAGAAGAAGAAGATGAAGAAGCCATAAAAACTTACTTGTTTTATGTAGAAAACCGAAGAAGATGGTGACAATGGTGAAAATCGTGAGATACTGACACTTGAACTTTTTCAGAAAGACAGAGAGCTTTTGAGGAATTTGAAAGTGGGATGCGGATAAAGTGAAATGGGAAAAGGCGTATCATGGAAGTTATTCCCCCAATGTGCACTTTATCGGGAACCCAACCGTTGTACGCATTAAATGAAGGTGACGTATTCCGTGTTCGACATCGGCAGGACATCCCACATTCGATCTCGGCACGACGTTACACATTCAACCACAGCGTCCTATATCCGACCTCGACAAAAGATTACGTGATCGACCTCGGCAAGGCGACGAGTATTCGACTTCGGCCATTTAAGGTCGAGCAAAATACAACTTCAGCAGAGCGAAGCCAAGCGACATGCAACTTCGGCAGAACGCCTCGGCAGGGCAAAGCCAAGCGACATACGAATTCGGCAGAACGCCTCGGCAGGCGGCCAGTGACATACGACTCGCAGAACGCCTCGGCAGGGCGAAGCTGCGAAATGACGACCACTCACGGATCACGAGTTTCGCCAAGCAACGCCAAACCACCGACCCCGTCCATCACGACCTCACTTCTACGCCTATTTGGAGGGGGGATGTGATAGATACGACCCAACTACTAGGCCCAAGCATCGTGTCTAATATAAACGGGCCCCGACATTAAGCTCGGCTGAAAGTGTTAGGCCCAAGAAGACTCCTAAACCAACTACAATTCAAATCACAAGTGAGACGCAGTAAGATCTGGATATATCTAAAAGAATCCTTATGAGAAAAGACTTTGTATTAGAGTCGAACTCAATATTATGGTGTATAAATAGAGGCTAGATTAGACGAAAGAAGATCATCTACACTCTTTGTAATCGCTTCTCATACACTCTTTGTAATCGCTTCTCATACACTCAATACACATATACTCTCTTGCTCCGTGGACGTAGATCTTTTCAACAGATCGAACCACGTTAAATCCTCGTGTTCTTTACTGCATTCATTACCTAACGAATTTAAGATCGATCACACACAATCTTTTTTTTATTTTTTTCCATAAATTTGTTGAATAAACAACACATGTGCCACTCAATAGTGGGCAACTAGTTTGGACAAAGACAACTCAATTCTCATAATGTTATGGGTTAACTATGAAATTTATCCAAACTTTTGTCTATTTTATCGATTCTATCCAAATCTTTAAAACTTATCAATTATATCCCAACTTTTACAATTTGTAATAATTTTATCATAAGAGACTATTCTTGTTTACCTTAATCGTAACATGGACGTGTTATTTTGTTATGTATATAGTTTATTTTTTAGCAAAATAACAAGTCATCATATGTGCTCCATATCATGATTTAATAGTCGGAAACGAGCTCTTTTAATAAAATTGATATAAATTAAAAAAGAGAGATATATTTAATAAACTTTAATGATAAAATAAAGAAAGATTTGTGTTAGATTTCATAAGTAACCTAACTTTTTCCCTATTTTTTTGTAGGCAAGTCACAATCTCTATTCAAAGTGTCATAACTTTATCCAATGTCTCCACACTTAATACCCTTGGGGTACTGTATTTGTTTTATTGCTTTTGTTAGAGACTCATTTAACTTTCAAATATACTCCCTTTGTCAAATTTAAAATATCTCACTTTTCTTTTCGGGTTGTCCCATTATAAATGTCCAATTCCATTTTAGGAAGTAATTATCCCTTCAAAAATTATGGGTCCTACCCACTTTTTATTAGTTTAACTACTTTATATATTTCTCCTAAATACATGTGCCCAAAAGAAAAGTGATACTTTAAATGGGACGGAGAGAGTATAAAACACGCCATCTAGTTCACAACCAATAGAAACATTTTAATAATCGAAACTAGTGCATATGAATATGTTAATTGTGAAAATAATTAAATTAAAGAGCACATATATTTATTAAAACAAATGACATAAACTCAATTACATCATTGAAACTACATAACTGAATAACAAAAAGGAACTAAACTAAAATTATATGAAAATAAACTACATTCACTTTTCAAACACAATTTCAATTAGACAATGTTGGGATAAATGATTTTTTGCCAACAACATGTTCAACAATCAACATAACTTCCTTCCGCTTCATAGCCTTTCGTTGTTCTTTTTTGAGCTCCAACTCAGTTCTCGCACTTCTCAATTTGCTTATTACTTCAACTTTATGGTTTATAGTTTGTCTCATAGCACGAATTTCTGCAGCAACTTCATTAGTATTTAAAGATTCTGAAGTTGAACAAGTAGTACTTCAAATTTTTGGGTTGGAAGGCGTAGAATAATCTCCATCTTTGTAAGTCCTTGATCTTATGCAACTACTACCACTTTTTCATTAGGCGTACGTAGCGGTCGATAGCCTCATTTACTGTGCAGATTGGATACAAATCGGAGGTCAACCGTGAGTTACAAAACCAATCAGCATGCTGATTTAATCATTGTAATCTTGCTTACCAAACGAGGCCGTAGTTGTGTTGAATCCTAAAATGTTAAGTCTCATTTGGAATGTTTACCCATAACTTCATCTAATAGACGACCAAATTCTAAAACTTGTTGCCACTTGCTACATAAATTTCTCAAGCTTCTTTGTCAACATCCGTCAAACTCATTCCACTCCTTAGTATGTCTCATTGATATCATACTAAAAATTTGAAAGATGTCTACTTTATATGTTTATTAAAATCACAAACATCTTCGTCATCAAAACCCTCTCCTGCGTTAGCTTTGCCATGTATGTTCAAATTATGAAGTGTATAAGATGTCGACTAATATCTCCAAATATTCAAATGCATCCAGATCGAGAATGCAATTTATGCATACTACTACTAGTAGTCTCTAATCATAAACACTTAAATACTTTTGTAGCATCCTCCGAAAGAACAGGATTGACATAGCATCCACTTCTGAGTTCGAATCCTCCCACCACCGTTAGTTGAGGAGCTCTGTATAAACCAGTAAGAGAAAGCTAGTTGTGTCGACTCTGTTTGGAGAGGTGCTCTGTGAACCATCAGATTATACGGCGGTTTTTCAACTGCAAACACATCTTCCTCAGCATAAGCTTCAACACACCACCAAGATCATTTGCCTGTAATGATACACAACATCGTCTCAACAAACAAGCAAAAACAAAAATGTTTTCTTTACGGTTGAAGCCAAAGTTATCCATTTCTATTAACAACCAACAAGAGTGGCAAGCAAGGGCAATGCAGTTAGGGAGTGAGGGTGAGAAAGCATGTATGAACATTTCATGATCAAGATCGTGGAAATGATGAGTAATGAGGATTGAGGAATGATCCATATCTCCAATGGGAACGTTGCAGCATAAGGCACAATCGATTTGAAATGGTTAGACTAGTGAATTAATAGATCTTCTTGTCTAACTTAGCAAATGACACATTCTCCCATTTGCCCAAAATGTTCCTTCATACTTTTATCCTTGCAGAAGCAGTGGGTGGAATGACAGGACGCCCCCGCTGTCCCCTGCCGCATTCAACATTGGATGGATCCAAATCGCAACCGAGAGCCAGGTAAAGGTTCTGGATCACCCGAATCTTCCAGTCGGAGGTGGATTCCGCACGCACTGCGTTTCGTGAAGGGCACCCGTTCTGGGTGTTGGCATTTGAAGTGTCGTCGTTTTTGGATTTGAAATCCGAGTGCTCGTGAAGGGCACCCGTTCTGGGTGTTGGCATTTGAAGTGTCGTCGTTTTTGGATTTGAAATCCGAGGGGCGGCGTGTTTCGCCAGAGAGAATATCACCCAGCGGTTGTGAACGACGTCTGCCATTTCTTGGATTTTCTGCTACCTCTGAAAATCTCTTGTAACACTGCTCGGAGGCTTAAATCTTTGATACAAGAGTATTTCTTAAGGCCAGCCCACTTCACTTTTTTCAGGCCCAGAATTCGCATCTCTCAAAAATATATAACATAAATGCAAAACTTGATATTCGACTTTCAATATTCAATACATGAGCCAATTTTTGTTAATAAAGGTTGAGGCAATAATGGCAAAATTGATTCCCAATTTCACAAAGCAGTTATGGGCAAATTCGAACTTGGAAAAAAATCCTGATCAATGCAAAACCAATATGGGCTAGTAATCAAAAGCAGAGAATGTAATTATTTGACATAGAAATGGCAACAACTCAATCCATTGACATATACAAACACATCATAACATGGTAACATCAGGTTTCTCAATAGATTTGTACAACGGGACTACACTGGTTGTAATGCACTTTTGTTGGAAATTTCAGCAAATGGGTCTCGCAAAACAGCAAAGGCAAGTTGAGTCTCGCACAAGCACTAAGAATGTCAGTCAATCCCCAAACTCGAGTAAGGTTCAAAATCACCCTGGAATTTTGGGCATAAGGTAGAGTTATATACTACAGTACAATCCCCAATCTCAAAATACTGCAAAAGAGAAGAAGACTACTTACAGCACAATCATCATGCACTCGCCATATAGTTTCTCCTAAAAGGTTTGCCACGGATAAGATTGTAAGCTGGGGGAAATAGTTTTGCTCTGCAACTGGAATGGTGTTTGTAATGATAACCTCTTGAAAGAGACCACTTGATAATCTTTCTATAGCAGGAGGGCTGCACAAGTATGCCAAAGAGTAAACTAGAAAACACATGGCTTTTCATAGATTCATGAGGGTAATAATGTATCACAGTGATTTAACAAGCTGGCTAGAAATATTCTGAACCAGAATAGAACATCATTCAGGTCGATGTGGGAAATTGAAGGTTAGATCACTCCCAAAATTGCTTAAGCAGTCCAAGGTTATAAAGCCAAATGTCACAACTTCACAAAATCAATGCTGGAATTTATTAAGATAGAACAGTTTCTGCTAATGTAATAAAGTCCAAAACTTAGAAACTAAGATCTTATTTTGAAGTTAAACATCTCATTTGTTAGCTTCAGGAAAAATCAGCAACTAGTAGAACTGTCTAAAATATGGACCTAGTACCTGAAAACAGCATGAGTGCTACAAGCATAAACCTCTCTAGCTCCTTCTTGATGTAGTAGAGCAGCTCCTTTTGCAATAGTTCCTGCATGGCATTTTGCATGAGAATTTTTTCAATCAGATCATGATAAAGAAGACTGCATTGATCCAAAGGACAACGAGATGCAGACGCCAACTATCCCAGCAAAAAAAGACAGCAAAAAAAGTGCAGCAGCGAACCATTCCAGCTAGAGAAGACTATATCATCTTGACCTTGATCTTGAGAAGAAACGAAAATGCAAATAAAATTACGATAAAACATTACTATCTGAAAGTGACAAACAACCGTGTTTCTAGTCAATGGTGCTTCACCTACCAAGTACCAAGTATTTAGTAACTTCGTCTAACTCTCTACAAGGGCTCTTCATATTTCAGTAAATATTATTCCATTGCATAAATCTTTAAAGGTTTAGCAGCTTCATACACTAAGCAAAATATCTTAACTTCTTTATCAATTGCTTTCAATGAAAAGGGAATAAGGTTTGTATCTGAAATATTTGGAACACACTAACCAGCCGTATCAATCATGTCATCCACCATCACTGCCACTTTTCCCCGAACATCACCAATCAAATTCATTACCTGAATATTAGAACAAGTAAATATTATGGTTCGAGCTTCTTTCATAGGAAACGAGCAAACATCTCATAGATTGCGGCAAACAAACTTATGAGTTATGACCTAGTGATCTTTCCAGCCTTCCCAAACAAATATAAAATAGTAATGTACTCAAGAGTTATTAAGTTTAACTAGATGAGGTGCATTAGTGAGTGAACATAGTGTTAAAGAACTTCACCTCAGCAACATTGTGTCCATGACGCCTTTTATCCACAATGGCCAAAGGAGCATCAGATAACTTTTTGGCAAAGGCTCTAGCTCTGGCAACCCCACCAACATCCGGTGAGACCACAACCAAATCATCATAACATATCGTCTTGCTGGCAAGATAATCAAGTATGACTGGCTGCAAAGGAAAAAGGACTCCACTATACTGAACTGAAATGATTAACCCAAGAATGCAACTAGTACAGTAACAATGTAAAAGTAATGCATGGCATGATGGCATATAGAATTAAGGTTCCCGCGAAGAAATTGGAGATAAACTCTCAAGCTATGATCAATTATGGGCTAAGAAGCACGGGGACGAGGAAGAAATACGATACGATACCATACGATACGACACTAGGATGAAAATACGCCAATTTCTTAAAAATCAAGATACGAATACATTCAAAATACATTTATATATAATATATTTTATATTTTATTAATAA